>VYXF01004220.1:308-16757 GCA_013397295.1 Polioptila caerulea
AGCGGCTCTGGTCCAGCAGAGGGACTCACAGCATCCTTCCCTCCGTCCCTCCCTCCCTCCACAGGACAGAAGCCCCCACCGTCTCTGTCCCGGCACAGGGACCCTCAGCATCCCTCGCTTAATCCCTCTCTCCACAGGACCGCAGCCCCCAGCGGCTCTGTCCCGGCACAGGGACCCTCAGCATCCCTCCCTCCATCCCTCCCTCCACAGGACCGCAGCCCCCAGCGGCTCTGTCCCGCCGGTCCCCTTGGAGCGGGGCTCCCGGGGCCCCAGCACAGCGAGCAAACGCACCGGCCATCCCAGCAGGCAGGGATCCCATCGGATCCTCCTCCCCTCCCGGCGCGGGCTGCTGGGTGTTCAAAAGGCATCCCAAAATTGCCCCGGTGACCCTAGAGCGAGTCTCGGGCGCACAGAGGCAAAACACTGAAACGGAGGCTTTAGCGGCAAATCACTCCACTGTGACTCCACTTCCAGCAGAGTCAGCATTAATCAGCAGTCTCAGCCACTTTCCTCAGCCATGAAATACAACAGACTCATTTTAAATGTGACATGGATATGTGCTCGTTTGTACTCCCAAACTGCATGAAAGATGGCAATTACAGCTCGAGCAATTACCGCTATCCCTGATGCGGGAAATAAAATAAGAATAAAACTCTTCAAAATTACCTTCTTTCATTACCTTCTCAAAATATGTTTCTCAGCCTTATTTTAATTAAAGATGCTGAAATCAGGAATGACCAAACCAGTCCATTCCCAGTCCTCCTGCAGGATTTATCTTCCACAGTCCATATACCAGCATAAACTCTAAACTAGACCTGGCAGAGCCTTTCTGATGGAGCCATCCTCGTGAAACTAAATGGAAAACAATTTTGCTTTCATTTGGAAACGCATCACTTTTCAGATAACGAATTAAATTAAATTTTATGGTGTCTCAAAATAACCCAGAAAGGGGAAATGCATTCTGGAAGTGGACCTTCTGCACTCCAGCTGCAACGACAACAAATCTGCAGGAAAAGCTCCTGAAGGGACCATGGTGTGGGTGCTGGGAGCTCAGCACCAATTGTTTTGTTCCAGCAATTGCAGATCCAGCTCCCATCTGATGACATTGATGGCTGATGTAAATGTAACCTGACTGAACAGGCTTTAACCTGAATGTGTATCTTACAGTGGGATTAAATCTGGTTTCTCAGGAACAGTAAAAGTCCAGTTTTGTCTCTCTTTTTGGAACGAAAACAATGGATTAAAATATGAAAAGACTTTCAAGTTTTTCCTGTGCTGTAGCCCCAGCCAGCAGTATATTGGTTGTTGTTTTTTTAAACAGCAGCTTCCTTCTGCTGGAAAGCATCCCAAAATAATGAGCAGTTCAAAAAATGTACAAGTTTTATCTTATTTTCTTCCTTTAGCTTCCTTTAGCAAGATTATACATAAAAATAATCAAATAGTGCATAGCATTTGCAACAGCCCCTAAAAAGGCATAATTTGCATTTTTGGGGCTTCAATGGGACGTCAAATAGCATGGCAGTGATATTCATTCTTGTCTGTGTTTGTGATATTGTGTGTTTCACTTTTGCAGATCCAGTCTTAACACTGGATGGATAATAGTGGATAAATAGACAGGCACACTGGAAGCAAAATGGAAATGTCTTTTCTGCATCATTTTTGATACAAATGTCTGGTTTCCAACTGGCACCAGCTGCACCCATCTGCAACGAACCCAAGATAAGGAGAAAAGAGCTGTCAAATGCATCATGCCTTCCTTCAACTCTCCTTCCAACCCACATTTTTCAGCAGAAGCAACAGAGCTGAAATCTCAATAATCCTGCTGTCTGTAGCATTAAGAAACCAAAGGAAAAAATTCATCTTCTCAATCCCAGGCCAGTGGAGAAGAACAAAGCCAGCTAAAAGGGCCAAGGGACTTGTCTGGCTCACACATAGGCTAAAAACTCCTGTCTTTGGGTGGACCTGATCAAGAGGCATTGAACAGCAGCATTGAGAGGGCAGACTTTTTCACTCTGGTGATAAAACAGTATTCTGTGACATTTTTCTGTCAGAGGATCAAACTGGAAATGCATTTGAGCTTGGAAAAAAAAATAATTCTGGTAATTGATACGGATTAGTAACTTTAAGAAAAACATAATTGTTTGAACCCAACAAGCAATATACAGAAGTAAATTAGAAAGTCCTAAACACCTAAAAGAAAAGTAATAGTAGGAGAAAAAAAAAAAATCAAAGAACATCTATTCTGGATTAACAGTCTGGGAGGAGAAATTTGGTAAGGGCCAGGTCTGAATTGGTGCCAACCTTCAGACATCCCCACCTCCAGCAGGCAGGATCACCTCAGCCTACAGGTTTTGAGGTCCTACAGGAGATGCGCTGATCCAAACTGTGAGTAACAACCCTTTCAATCCCAAACACCCTTCAGCTGCATCCACCCAAGAGTCAGCAGGAAAAGGGACTTGTGGGTCACTGACCTTGGCTCTCTGAGGCAGGTTCATCATGGTGTCTGGTTTGAAGTCGTTCTTGTTCTTCCTGCACAGCACCGCGGTGATGATGATGATGATGACAGTGACCACAGCAATGGGAGCCAGCACGGCTGCAATGATCCACAGGTTGTTTGGGGGGTTCTTCACCACAGCTGCAGGGAAAGGCAAATCAACATTGGTATGCTTCCTGTTGCTTCCAGCCTGCAACTGCCTCCATGCAGAAATTAGTATAAAAGCACTGTAAGTAATCTACCTTTCTATACAAGGGAATACCTTTGTGTTGCTTTACTAGTGAAAATAAAAAGGGTGGAAATCAGCAACACTGTTGAATTCACAAATCCCTGGGCTCTCTTCTCTTAGTTTCATGTTACCTGGTTATATGCAAAAGCAGACATCCACTCCAAAGTCAAGATAGATCCCAATAAGTAACACTCTAACAGTTCATTTGCACAATAAACAAACAAATAAAAGGTACAAGTAATGCATCCTTAACTGTTTTTCAAACACAAACACAGCTTAGAGCAGAGTAGCATAGCATGTGTGTTAAAAGAACACACATGGAGTCCATACATGGTGTCAAAGACTGACTGGCTCAGCAGGAGCAAAAAGGCAGGGCTTTTTAAAAAACAAGGAAACTAGCTCAAATAATTATTATCAATATCAATAAGGCAATACAAAGATGCTTCTCTTGTGCTCTAGAAATAATTTATCATAGTAAAGGTCAAAAAGAATTCATCATTTCTGAAGGAGTGGAAATAATGAGATTGGAAAGAGCTACTTGCAGATATATTAATGATGGCACCAGGAAAAGGGTACGTTTCAGAAATGCAGCGATGCAAAAACATTTTAGATTCCATTTCATCAGAATAATCTCTCTAAGTATGAACCTTCAACTCGTTCACACATAGGAGATCCTCCTGCGACACATTCCCAGTTCTCTCCTTTCACTTCATTTCTTTCTGGAAAAACAATCAGACAGCCTCGTTATAACGCTGAACTCTGCTGCAGTGAAGTATTTAGTGGACATCCCCGTGATATCCCTGTGTATTTTGCCGTGGCACTGGCTGCTGGTGTGGGCAGGCAGTCGTGAGAACACCAGCACAAAGCAGCCGCTCCCATTTCCTGGGGGACCGGCGCTTTCAAATGTCATTGAGCTGATGAGCTGGTGGAGGCTCTCAGCATCTCTCAGGATCAGACTTCAGATGCAAACCAGCTTGCTCTGCAGCAGTCAGCAGGGACTGTTCAGCCTGGATGGAGGCTGAGCCTGTTTTCTTTGTAGGTTTGTAACTTTTTGCAAAGCCGGTGAGGTTGGTTGTGTGACGTAGGAACAGCACCTTTAGGCTCAGAGCTTGAGCACAACATCTGATAAAAGGCCAATTTGGAGACTTTCAGGGTTCACTTTTCAACAGACTCGCAGAATTCTTAATTATTGACTTTGGCATTTAGTCTGGGGATGAAAGGGCTGGGGGGAAGGAAAGGGAATCTGAATTTTAACAAATAACAGAAAGTTTAATTACAGACTGCTGCTGTGGGAGCAGCAAACAACAGTCAAAAAATTATATTTATTCCTTCTAAGGGATGCAGAGGAAAGGATGACCTAATAGGGCAGACATTTAGGAGTCCTAACTTACATCTTTAATTCAGTTACCAGACTCCAATGTGACCTAAAGTCAACCCATGGTTCGTTGAACTGGGTAAGACTTCAGTGGAATTTGAAACAAGCCTTTCATTCTGTTGTAACTCAGTCTCTGGCTCATAACACAGGAACATCCATTTTTCGTGTTATTATTCGTCTGTCTCGTCTAACCCAGCTAGGAGCTCCCAAGGGTACGTGTCTTTCCTCACAGTATTTTGGGACAGAATTTTTCATTCTGCTGGAACAGAAATTATAATGAGCAAAAATGAAATCCACACAAAGCATTTTCTGTGGCAATACAAAAACAGACTACAAATAACCGTGTCCAAAAGGATAGGAATTGGGGTTTTTTCCATAATAAGGTATAAAGATGGAATTACTTCCTACATTTCCAATACTCTGCCTTCCGAATCTCAGGTACCTCAGGTCACAATTTCAATTTCTGTACATTCTCTTTTTACAGTGTTCTATGCCTACATGTCTGGTATGAAAATCTACAGATGAATAAGGCTGCCTTATCAGACCATGGTAATGGTAAAAGATGATGAGCAGGACATCCCATAATTGCCTAAATACCCACATAAATATAAATCACATCACTGCACAAAGAGCTAGGAAACTGCTACATCTATATCTTCTTTAGTAAAAAATACATTAAAGAAATATTCTCATGGAAAACAAAATTACTTAGAATTTAAATGCTGGAATTTATGGAATGGAGATCCTCAGGTTCAGCTGAATTAAATTCAGTAGCAAACCACGATCAAGTCGAGGATCAGATACAGTATACAGTGCATTCCCTGGAAATTGTATCCTATTTCAGTCTTCTTACTCCATCCTGTGTTTATGGATGATATATAAATTACTTATTACAGTGGTCTCTTCTTTTCCTGTCACCATTTCCTGTAATTATTTCACTATCACCACTCCTCCAGGCAGGTATAATTGCACCAGGGACACCCATTTCATGTGCTGTTTCACCAGTAAGGAGATCCAGGGCAGAAGTCCACTGTATAATTTTGATTCCTTCTAAAGAAATACTCTGGCAAATTGGAGAAATCCAGTTAGCAAAAGGCATGGATTTGTACACTGAGCTGTGAACTGCTTGAGAAAACACTCCAAGCTTCACCACAGCTTTATGTCTATGGGCCAAGCATATAGGAATATTTTTTTTTAAATTAAAGAAACCTGTGTCCACAGAAATTCAGTAACTGATGAAGGTCTTGAAAGAGAAATTTGAAAGCATTTTGCTTTTCAAGGATGGATTACATTTGGCCACATTATTCTGAATGATACTATCATATCTTGAATCTGGAAACCACCCATATGCACAAGTAGCTCTTTTCAACTTCATTTTTCTGACTTGTGTGTTAACAATATCTTTAACAACCATGTAGTTTTCTGGGTGAAAAGTATTATTTAAAAAAATAATAATCCCTTTGAGATAGAACCTACACTGCTTTGATCAAGTCAAAAATAAGGGACATCTTAGTAGCCACCACATTTTACCTTTTTTGGCCAAGTTATGTGAATAGTCATCATTAGTCTGTGGTGTCATGGTTTTGTCAGCATCAGAATTAATTCTGACTTTCCATGGTGTTCAGTTCATGGAATAAAACAGTGATTAAGCATGGAATTTTGGAAAGGACTCTTACGATCAGCTTGAACTTGGATGACATAGCCCAGTGTCAAGGCCATCCTCTGGGAGTCAACTGTGCTCAAAATTTTGGCAGCTGCAGTGCCCAGCAAAGGCTTCCCATTGTACAAAGTGTAATATGTCAGCTCAGCTGGCTCCTTGGGTCCTGGAATACGTTGAATTTTTACCATCTTTAAGGGGAAAAAAAGAAAATAAATAAATAAAAGAGGAGAGAAAGAGAAATAAACTGTGTTCGTGTTACACCACTGCAAAACTTGCCAGGAGCTGTTTGGAGGCAGTGCCCACAGGAAACTCCTTCAAGACCTTGTACAAGCATAAGCTCCATGCAAATATTCTCACAGGATCAGAGCTTCTCCCCTTCAGAGCCCAGGCTATTAAATCAGTCAGTCAGAGCATTGACTAATATTTTTCTTAAAAAAAAATTTAAACATAATCTTAAGGTAAAACCCTACACTAAGAAAAGTATGCAGTAAAGAGGAAAGGATCAAATTTTTGGACATTACAGTCGTCTGTAAAGGGGGAATTCTTATAATCTGTTCTACTGAAAACTCTACTGGCATATTGCAGTTGAAAAACAGCCTCACATTTCCCTTCTATACTCATTATTTTTTTTGTCCCAGGTTGATAACAAAGGAAACACGTTTTTCCCATTTTATTCTGCAGAAGACTGGCAGAATTTTTCCATTGTACCTCTGCCTTTCCTGAGAGAGGAGAAAGTGTCAAACATTTCTAATGATGAGAAGAAAAAGGAGTTTTGTGATTTTTCTCCATTATGTTATAGACTAAAATTTTACAAAAGTTCACACTTTTGGTAAGTAAAATGTGTTCCTTCTTTTAAATTCTTTCAGTGGAACAATACAAAGAATTGTGTGGGCAAATGAGAAATGTAATAACTTGGGGTTACACTTTACAACAAACAATTACTGAAGAACATAATTTAACTTTTTTTAAATAACTAATTTTTGAAGATTGAAGGAGAAATCTTTTAATTGCCCATAGCATCAGCTGGCTTAATTGGTGAGAAAACAAAATATGATCAGTTCAAAATACTGAATGTAAAATGCTTTAAATAAGAGAAAGATGATTAATAAATTACTCAGGTCTGAAGTCTCTACTTCATAACATGATCTGGGGCCACATGATTTGATGACTAACCCTGTATAAATAAAGGCTGATTCTTACATTTTTTTCCAGCAAAAAGAAGAAAAAAAAAGAAGTTGTTCTAGATTTGAGTTACCTAGGAAACTTTTGTCGTGAAGAAAAAACTTGGAACTCTCCATTTTGCTGAATACGCTAAAATATGTACTTTGTACCAATCCTCATAGCAACCAGAGAGAAAATATTTATGAGCACTGATTAACTAATGATGATTTCTCGAGGCTGACAGGCATGCCAGCATGGCTGGCTGCAGAAAAAGGCACCATTAGCAACGCCAGCCATGCTGCCCTGGCTGCTTTGACATCCGTGGGAAATACAGGACACCTCAGCCTAGAAATTGAGTCAGACATGTCTTTTACAGGAACTGAAGCAGGACACATGCAAGCAAAGCATTTCTTTGAGCACCTGCACGGTGTAGCTGCCCACAGTCGTGGCACGTCTGAACCTCCTTCCCTGCTGGTGGGACATCATGAACAGCGGGGCCAAGCGCTGCTCCATCAGCCTGGCAAAGCTCTGGTTGTTCAGCCCCAGCAAAGCAATATCAACCCCTTGGATGACTGTGGGAAGGGAGAAAAAACACTTCTCAGCACTTCATGCACCGACAGGTAAAGTAACACGTGGTCTGTGGGGCAGTCTGGGGTGGGGAGGCACGGACTGACTCAGAACAAAATTGCCTGGATGCTGTTATCCCCTCTCAGTAACTCCCTGTGGGGACATAGCACACTCCTGTTTCAGTCCCTGCATTGCTCATCTTAGATAATATCAATGATGTTTCAGGGAGCAAAAGTCTCAAAATACCATTTCTAGGCCTTCAGTTTACCAAAATGGCTCAGGGGAGCATCTACTCCGTGATCTTGAATGAAAAAAATTCAAACCTCTTTGAGAGCTGCTGGATTTATGCTTATTGCCAGATGCTCCTGTTGACCAGTTTCTATCCTGAGGATTTGAACTCTGAAGTTTGGATTTCATACAGTCTCAAACAAAATGTCCTGTTTGAGAGCACTGAAACCTGAATAAACATTTCCCAAGCATAAATGAAGGCATTGGAAATATAATTGAATGCAAGATTTAAAAGAGACTGTATTCCAAAGCTCAAAAAAAGTGACATGACATGCTGATTCAACTGATACATATGTATGTTTTTTTCAGTATTATTTCAAAAAAGTCTTCTGGGACCACCAGGATCTTTTTGAAAACAGAGTTTCCATTGTAATATCAATAATAATCCAGCACAGCAAGAGCACAGAGGCAAGAAATGGAGTATCAGGTTCACAGGGTCCATACTGGGAGGAGCTGTACCACTCCCTTCTGAGGATCATAATCTCTGCATAAACTTACATTTTATTTCAAATTTATGAAAGGATGGAACTGGTGCCAAGTCTATTTTGTGTCAGAGCCCTTTGCTCTTGCTCTCCTGAGCATTAAACAATTCCAGGTACAGACACATCAACTAGAAAGGCTTTGGTATCACTCAGAGATGTCTGAGGGAAAGGGTCTCTTTCTTGCCTAGTTATCATTTTTGAAGTCAAAATCATTGTGCATGAGACTGTGGCACCTGTGAAATGACTTGATAAAAGAAGTATTTTGAAGCCTAAGAGCTTCAAGTGAAAGATGCAAAAATCCCTGCACCCAGACAGTCAAGTCAGCAAATCATAACAAAGTTCCTGGATGTAACAGCTTCACCTTTGTTCCTGGGCTATGTCTACATGTCTCTTTTGATTTCAGATTTACATTCATGTCCCAGGGTATTATTAAAAAAAACAAAAAAAAAAGAAAAAAAAAGAGAGAGAGGGAAAGGTCTATTTGTGTCCCAAAACTCTCAGAAGATAATGCTGCTCTCAGAATTGCTTCAAGCAAAGTGCTGTAAACTCTGAGGTGGATTTTGGTCGTTGGACATGTCACTGTTCAAGATGATGAATCACTTATGCCCCATAGTGACTGTAAGTTCATTTGCCCAGCTGAAGGCAGGTTCAGTGGGCAGCCACTGAATACACGAGTTCTGTGTAAAATTACTGCACCTCTGTGTTCAGATAAATGAGCACTAGAAATTATTACCTGAAGTGCCCAGGGGAGGGGAGGACATTAGGAAGTACCTGTTATCACCCAGTAGTCTCTGGTTGATTCTGAGACATCAAGGTTTGGATACTCCAAAGCTTTAAAAACAGAAGATTAAATTATGTCATAATATTCCAACATCCTACTCATTATGCATCCCAAAACTGACAACAATAAATAAACTTGAACTATGACCCAAGAGGAGATCTAGAGCATTATTTTCAGTGTTAAAATTTCTTTTCTATCTGAAAAAGAACACAAAGTGTAAACAGAGGAAGCACTGCCATACAAAGTAGAACATTTATCTCCTGTTGCCAAAATACTGGCTGGGACAGAGTCTGGGATGAAACCCAGGAATGCCCAGAACCAAGAAGGATAGGTAATAGGTGTTGTATCCATCTCTGCTGCTTTCTCCCCTGCAGAAAACCAGATGAGATTCCCTGATGATTCTGTGATTAATCCTTATATAGCCCAGACCATAGTTTTAGCCTAAAATAATACAAAAATACACCAGGATCAGACTCCACGTGGATTGCAAACGAGACTAACAAAACTGTGAGCACACCTTGCAGTGTGGTGCTCTCTCACTGTGCACTGTTTAAGGCATTACTGCCATATGTGTCTGCATCTGTGAGAAACTGATATTTGCTGTTGTGATGCCTTTTGTTAGCTCCTCCATCTCCGAGGTGCACGAGGCTGTAAAGCTCAATATGCTGCTAATTCATTACACAGCTCAGCGTTTGCTCAATAGATTGATACCAGGAGCTTAATTCAGAAAACATCCATGCTCTGCACGTTGATGGGCTGCTGCTGAGTCACCTTGATTTTTACACCCCAAAGTGGCTCGGAATAGTAAACATTGCCAAGGGTTTGATTACACACAGTAGCTGCTTTTGAGGAGGATTTCACGGCGTGCCCTGAGCTGTGCATTTCCACAACAGACTGCAAAGGCTCTGGAGGAGCCACTGGAGCCTACTGGGAAATAACATGCTTGGAGAACAGCCTCAATATTTGTTTGATAAACTGAGACAACTACACTGGCACATGAATAAGCATCAAACACTCTTCAAAGGAAGCATTTCCCAGACACGCTGTCGGTCTGGAGCCATAAACACTGCGCGTGCATTAAGTTCATGAGTTTGCAGTACAGCTGCTGCACTGGGAATAAAACCAAGAGACATCCCTTGAAATATAAGCCATTAGTTGTTAAAGAAACACCAGCTAAAGGCTTTATCAGGTCTGTTCATCATGTGTGGGGATCAGCAGGGAACTGCAGTACCACACGAGACTTGCTGTGTGACAAATGGCTTGCACAGCTCCTGACTGCCAAGCATATGCCTGTATTGCCTTTGTGAGAAGCACCACAATTTTATGCAGCAGGCCTATTTCGGAGGCCAAACACTTGAACTGAGCACAGCCAGCATCAAAACTTCCTCCAACTTTCCCCTTGTGCTCCTGGATGGCCCACGAAGATGTGTCCTGAACACAGGGCATCCACCAGCCATCAAAAAGGAGCCTGTCTGATGAGGAATGGGGGACATCCCTTCTAGGTCCACAACCACACCCTTTATCAACAGCCTCTCTCCCTCTCTGCCTGCCCTTGCCTGTGAAAGACTTCATGGAAACTCCAGCCCACCCTGAGATGTGTCTCTTACCCTGTGATGGAAATTCTGATTCAAAAGTGCACCAACACAATGCAAGAACTTACAGGGCAGTTTCACCTATTTGTTTCCAAATATCATAATTTCATTGGTAATGCCTCAAGAACAACATGCAAACTTCCTTTCCCAAAGATTTGCACTGTCACCTAAGTTAGCTGGGATTCCTGGCTGCCTCACAGCAGAGAGAAAACACCAATCCCACAGAAAGCTTCCACGGTGGAAGGCGCTGATAAAAAACGGCACCTTGTAATTTCTCTGCTGTTGGGCTGTTTGCAAACAAAACGGACTGACCAAAAAAAAGATAATTTGTGTTTTCCTCAGAGCTCACTTTCCAACAGCCTGCTTCTGCACTGATGCACCCAGAGTGTCCCTGTCTCTTCTCACTCTCAGTGAACACAGAACTCCAGTCTGCAGCAAGCCTAATTTCACACATCACATTAACAAGCAGATTAAACAGAAATCCCCATAATCAAGTGTCTTGTCCCTTTAATCATTTTAAGTCAGAGAGCACATACACCACCACACAGGCTGCCCACACAGTTGTCTCCAGCTCCCTGCACCTCAGAGCCTTCACAGCAACTTGCATGCAAGAAAATTATTGATACTAAAGTGCTCAGACCATGTGTAAACTGAGGCTGTAGTTCAGCAAATGCACCAATAACTTATTTTAAAATGGAAGCAGAGATGGAGCTCACCCCACTACCCAAACACACACTCAGAGCCTGATCCCAGCCCCTGGAGCAACCACCAGGGCTGAGGATTCCACTGAAGCAAAGGGCTGTGCTGAAGCTAAAGTTCATTCAGTGCTGTGCTAAGCATTCCTGAAATGAAGACTTTTGGACCTTTTGTTCCCTGCTTTTCACAAAACTACATTTTTATTTTGTTTCCAACATGGTAAAGGATTTTTTTTTTTTATTAATATATATGTTTTTCTTCAGCTTTTTGCCAGTGCTGCTAGTAGCCAAAATAAACACTGAAACCAGAGGGAAAAAAAATAATCATCTAATTCCCCCCTCCTTCTTTTTTTTTAACAAAATACTGTTTAGAAAGTAGACAGAAAAACTCCCTACAATCCCTGAGCTTGACAACAAAGCCCAATTCTGGTGCTGGCTAATCTTGATGCTGGGAAGCACATACTTACATTCAGCAATGGTGAGAGGTGGGTAGGTGAGGTAGAAACCCACCAGCTCAGCTGACAGCTGATTAAGAAGGTTGCTGGAAATGGTGCCATTTAGAGTTGTGCTTTGATTTTTCACTACGTAAAACAGAGTGACAGCTTGGGAGACATTGGAGGTGTTCAAAATCTGAAAGAGGCAAAAAATAATGTGTTGCTGTGGTTCAGATCATTAAAAAAACCAAAAAAAAACCCAAAAAAACCAACCAAACAAACAAACAAAAAAAAACCACCACGAAGGCAGTGTAAAGAAACTTTCCAAATGTTAACCTGAAGAATGGATTAGCTACATCTCATTCAACTTTACTTGAGTGATACTTTAATCCCTGCTTTAGCACTTGCAGGGTTCCTGGAGGACAGCAGCAGGCAGGAAAGGTGCTGTCAGGACTGAAAATGTTTTCCCCTGTTTTTACCAAGAAATGTGGGTTGAGAGAGAAGATGTTTGTCAGAAAAATCACCAGTGCTTAATGCATAGAAATTGTCCTGTCTATCTTGCTGCCCTTGCTGCCTTCCTACTGTTGGTTTCTAGAGCCACATATTTTCCCTGTGAAATTAAGGGATATCATGTCCTTCTGTTCCTAACATCATATGAATGCCTGCTCTCCTCCCCACTCCAGCTCAGTGCCAGTCTCTTCCTGAGCCCAAATTTGATTACTACATTTTGAGGACCAATTCTACTCAGCAAGTACTCAAAGAGATTTTCAAACATCAGGAACAAAACGTATTTTCTTGGAAAACTTATGCCCAAGGGCAAAATGGGTTGGGTTATTTGGCTGCTGATAGGTAGGCCTGACAGCATTCATGAATGTTATTTAAATATCCCATTTCTATGGTTTGGATCACCAAGATAAAAGAAAAACCATTGTATAAAAAAAAAAAAAAGCATCAGAAGAGCCCAAGGTCAGACCAAAAGTCTGCCTAGCCAATGTTTACTTACAAATGGCTGAAGCAGAAGGTTGGAGAATTAGCACAGGACAAGAGTTAAAAATGGCTTTCAGCAGTGTAAGATTATCCCACAGCAGTGTCAGAGCCATAAATCATATGCCTGGGTTTAAAAAGGGTTCATCACTTCTTATTCTATATCTTTGGCCAAATTTTTTTTGTAATTTCCATCTTTTTTACTCCAGTTACCTCTGGACATCTTTATCACATGGTATGTGAAAGGATGCTCCTTCTTATTTAAATTTGAGTAGTTTTGTTACAGGAAACTCCAAGTGACCACTCCTGATTCACTACAGCACTCCTGGCAGGAGAGTCATGGCCAATTTAATTCCTCTTTGCATGGAAGATGCTTCATGCCTTTTCCCCACCTTCCCTCTACTCTCCTAGGGCAGCAATGCCTTTTCTGAACTGGCTCTATCTGCTCTAGAAATGTTCCCCAGTTTTCAATTAATCTGAAGCCCTCATACAGGGTTTTGTTGCACTGACTTAGTCTTTTACATAATACTGGAATAACTCCAGAAAAATTTATCATGGACATCACACCCTAGAGCCTCTTGCTTCCCAGCTTATATGTTGACTCCAGGACCTCCATCTCATCTCTCCTTAAATTGGCAATACCCACAAAAACAGCCACTACCTTCTTCTAGGGCTCTTTCCAAAATTGCTGAGGTGCTTTGTGAGATCTGCCACTTCCTCCACAGGCAAATTAGCCACCATGCACTAACCTTCCATGCCACTGAAAAGCCTGATAATCACTTTGCCTACTGTGGCAGGCCCTCTCTTGCCTTCAGCTCCTTCAGTTTGAACACAAGCTCACAAGAAACAGCACCAAAATAACTAAGCAGAGTACTGAGGGCAAATTTTCTCCTTCTGAGGAGCACAGTCCATACACAGAGTTTTATCATAACTCAGGAACATATGGTAATATCACCCAGAGGATCATTTCTTCAGTCCTGAAGTATGGCATGGAAAGTAAGAATGTTGGCCCACCATACATATAAAGGTATGAGAAAATCAGGCCCTCTGTGGTGAATTTGTGCCTGTGAGTATGAAACTGGAATGTATCCCTAGAGAAAGAAATATATTCCATTATTTCATCTTTATACCTGAATAGGCACACTGAAAACAACTCATGTGTCAGAATAACATGCTCAGTAAAAACATAAATTTGGAAGACTGTTTTTATGTCTGGAATTTCATTTCTACAACTGAACTGCAAACAGTAAAACTCCAATTCATGAAAAGCAACAGCCTTCTATAAACCATGCATTTATCAGTTTTCCTGCAATGCATAAAACAATCTCATTGCAGATGAAAACATAAACTCCTTAACACAGTGGCTAGCAAAGGCACTGTGTTGGAATAAAAACATACACATGGCAAAGAATAACTAGGAGGATTTGGCAACAGGCCCTGGCAAAGCACCAAACACTGTACCTGAACAGTTAAGTTGTTGCTGGTGTTTAGGACCTTCCTTTCAGCATCCTGAAATGCTCTCTGGAGCCGCTGTTCCATGGTCTGAACAAATTTGCACGACTGAATATTGTCTGTTTGGCCCACAAACTGCAGCTCTGGAAAAAAAGGAAGGCATTAGCATGTGAACAAAGTAATCTCAGTTGCAGCACCAAGAACAAAATGATCAATTTACACATTAAGCAGGTGAAAATAATGCCACTTCAGGAAGTGCACTAAATTAGCCTTAATTAAGACAAAATGTAAGAATTAAATGGCATTATTAGAACTGATACTCTCCACAAACAAATGGAGATTGCTTCTGCAATGATATATAAGATGGTAGGGACTGCTCACTGTGCATATACTTGCTCAGAGCCAGGCAGTAAGGGAAGTCATTCTAAAAGACAAGTTATAATCTTAAATCTTGCAGGTCATTTGGTCCTGCAAAATGTAATCAATCAGAATATTGATTCTCATTCTGTTTTATTTTCACTCTAGGAAAAATGCACTTAACTTTAACTGCCATAAGTACATGTATACAGACATGGTAAGCACAGATGCAAGAAATAATATTTAGTACATCATTTCAGAGCACTCTGCCCTCTCCTAGCTTATAGTGCCCTCCAATTACTCTGCACTGATGCTTGCTGCCACCTCTTCTTGATGCTTTTTTGGGGCCACCTAAAAACAGAGGTCAGACAAAATTAAGGGAATAAAGTGGTTAGATTTATTGAAGGGCCTTTGGGTACATTTCAGGCAGACAAAGCAGAGGCTACATCCAAAAAAATGGTCAAGAGGTCATGGGTTTTCACACTTTGATAAGTTTGGTCCATCTGCATGTCGGGGGTTGCTCTTCCAATTACAGCTTCAGGTAATGAAGTAATTTACCCCAAGCTTGCTCTCCCCCAACTCACTTTTGTTTACATTTCACAGTGAGGTGATCTTGATTCCCAGGCCTAGAGAGGAATTGTTTTGTCTGATCCAAATAAGAGAACAGTAGCTGACATGGTATATGGAGTTTAGAGTTATACACTAAAGAATTGCAGGATTACAAATATATGAAAAATATAAAAGCTAAAACCCTAAGGCATCACCCTCACAGCAGTGCCCATGGCCCTGGCAGCAGAGCACCAGGAAGGACAGGAGTGCCCACAGGAAAGCTATTGGAGCCCATAAAGGCTTTGGGTTAAGGCCATGGCAAAATCCCCCTTAGTTATGGTTAGCAAAAGCTCACTCCCATCACCCCCTGGGAGTTCTTATGTTAAATCAGTTATTCCACATAAGGCTATGTTTTGAGTGATTGTTACTGATGGGTTTGTTATGTGTTCCATATACAGTTGTGTTTCTAGCTCTTGTTTGTGATGGGGCCCTTCCCCTCAGACACCCCCTCTAACCTATCTTAAGAGTTTGTGTCCTCCCCTGGCCCCTGGGTCTTTTTTGTGCATCCCCAGACTGTGCTCAGAGTCTACACGTTTGTATTTTGCGATTATTTTTTATTTTTGGGTCATCAAATCGTGCCCGCCCCTCATTTTTATCACCACTCTGGGGACTCTACACCAATCTTCTGAGGCAGCACATGGTCCAAACTGTGCAGGCTGGACCCAGAGTGCTACAGAAAGCAATACCTGGATGCAAAGCAGAGCCTGTCCTGCTACCCAGAGAGTCCCTGGGCACTGTCCCACGAGCACCCTGGGCAGGGTATCTGCTATAAATACATGTTATAATATTGGCTTTTAGCAAATATCAAGATGAGTGCTATCTGTATAAAGTTAAAATCACTTTGCTATAAAGATACAATTTAATTTTTTTTTGCTGTTAACTGAGCTTAGACATGCTAATGGAATAGTTGATATTGTAATTGTGCATGTTTTATTATGTATAGTATATATTGTAATTGTATGATATTGTGGTGTAATATCGTAGTTTGCCTTGGATACCCCGGGTTCCTCCCTGATGTTCCCCTGCCAAGTGTGTCAGTCATCCCTCCTTTACCCACCCTGAACCCTGCTGAGCACTGTCTGTCAATCCTGACATTCCTGAAGGGCATTGAGTGATTGGCAGAATCCAAAGGATGCTCTCCACCCCTGGAGGGACATTGGGCCATCCAGGTGTCCTCTGTCCCTTGAGACTTCCCCCCATACCTGGTTGGTGGTGCCTGTGTTCCTTCCCTGCCCCTCTCCCCCAGATAACAGTATATGTTATTATGTATAGGATATATTGTAATTGTA
>VYXF01004250.1:0-25929 GCA_013397295.1 Polioptila caerulea
AATATAAAAGCTGAAACTGAAGATGTCACTGTGGCAGAAAGTCACCTGTGAGAGCAAGCCTGGGACATTCCCAGGAATGTGCTGCTGCCACCTGAGCTGAGGGAACAACCCCCATGGCCTTGGGCTGGACTCCCTGGTCCAGGCCAGAGCACTGAGGAGAGGGGATCTGAGCTAAATGTCCTCTCTGCTCCCAGTTTGGGTGGTTGGGATCACTCAAAAGTGAGCTCAGAGGGTGCCACAACCTCCATCCTTCCGTTCCCACTGCTTTGTCAAAATAGCTGGAGCACAGGTAACACAGTCTGCACATTCCCCACCCTGGAGACAGCCAAGCCAAGAAATCCAAGAGAAACAGCTCAGGGAAGATGCCTGTGTGTTTTGGAGGACGTGAGGTGAGCTATTTGCAGGTTTTTTCCAGCATGGAGGTGACCTACGTGCAAGGCAAGAACTGCTTGTCCAGGAACTGAGGCTGCTGGAGAAAACACTCGGGGATAAAGCTGCGTTTTAATTCCAGGAACCACGCTGGGTGAAAACCCTGCTGCAGAGAGCTCAGACACACCTGGTTGCAAGCCCAAAATGGAAATGTGCAAGGGTTGAATATTTTGTGAGGACATGTTCTATAACAGCATTGTTTGGGGGGCTGAAAGATCCCCCCTGGCTGGAAGACCTTGGTAAATCAATCTCTCCCACCTCAGCACTCCTGAAATGCCAGAGGAATGTTTGTCTCCTGAAGTGCTGTATCATATTTGGGACTGCTGGAGGACTGAGGGCTGAAGAAGGGAAAAGGAGGTAAAGGTTGGAAGCTGTGACTTTGGATCTCATCAGTGGTTGATGTGTTAAAATGAGTCTCTCCTCCTTCCTCTTCCCTTCTCTTCCTACACCTGGTTGGGATCTACTCAGGGACCCCACAAAACTTGTAATGAATCACTTTTTACACAAAACCTCCTCATGTTTTCTTCTTCATTTAGAATGAAAACACTTTTTTTTAAATCTGGAAAAAACCCCAATGTGAATTTTATCCCATGGAACAGGGATGATTTCAGCAGCTGAGGATTTACCCAGGTATTGAGTGGAAGAAATAATGGCAGTGTAAAGTGAGAGTGTTTAGTATTCAAGAAGGGCTGGGTGAAGATCTGAGAATGGCTCCTATGTTGTAGGAAACTGCAGGATTAAGGGTGAGGGTGAGCAGATTTGGGCACACTGGGCAGATAAGAATGCTTGGAAGAAGCTAAAATTGCTGCTTTGCCAACCAAGCTGCTGAGGGGACAAAGCTGCCCTTGTTGGAGAGGTTTCTCCCATTCCAACTTTTCCACTGGGAGACACCAGTGGAGACACTATCCTGATTTCTTCCAGCACAGCTCCCACAAGGAGCAGTCACAAGGCAGAGTGTGCTGGGGCAGACCCCACTCAGCACTCCCTGAGCAAATCCTGGGGTCCTGTGCCCTCCTTGTGCATCCTCCTCATTTCCAAGGTGTAAATGGCAGGAGTGGCTTGGGGGGATAAAGTGGGACCTAATTCCAGCACCTCTGGCACCAACTCAAGGATTTTCACCAATGGTGATGAAAACTTTTCTGTGTCTTGCACCAGTCAGAGGGGAGGGAAATGGGAACTGGGTTTGTGTGGGACAAAGGAGGAGAGCATTGCTCACCCTCTCCCAGCATTTCACAGGCCCTGAGGGATCCCTGGTGATGTCCCACTGCTGAATGGTTCTGGGGGACATTCGGACAGGGGTTCCACCTCTTTGGCTCAGCTCATGTTCTTCCCTTGATGCCTTCAGTTTCAGCTTTTATATTTTTCACATTCTGGGCTGTTTTGGGGGGCAGTTTTAGGTTTCACATTCAGTGCTGCTGAGCTCTCTCACAGAGCAGGGACACAAAACAATTCCTGCTCCAGCTCGGCCCCAAGGACAACTTTCAGGCCCAAGAACAAAACCAAGAGTGAAGGGAGAAGGAAAATCCAGGAGGATGGAGCTTCATAAGCTGGAGCTGGAATTGCACAATGAACTGCAATGTGCAAATGGAGCAGAACTTATCCAAGTGTGGGACCTCGTGATCAGGGGTCCATTCTGTGCCCATTTTGGGCTCACCTTGGGTGTGGCCCAGCCGGGCTCTGGCACTGCCCAGGTGTGCCCAGGGAGGCCTTGGAATAAATCCCTTGGGATAAATCCCTGCTTTGTCCTTTGGCTCTGGCTGCTCTCTGTCCCAGGGCAGCCTCCAGAAGGCATCACCCTACATTTCCACAGCCTCCCCTTCTAATCTGGAGAGCTCTGGTGAGTCCAAAGCCAACTCTGTGCAACTCACTACAGTCCTGGATGAACACGGCTGCCTCAGACGGATCCAGCTCCAAATGAGGGCCACAACTCCTCCAAATCCAGCCCTTTCCAGCTTTGCATGAAGGTTACATGATCCCCTACTTAATATGCACATGAACTGGGATGCCACAAACTTCCCTGGGGTTTCCTGAGGGCTGAAGTAAAACTTAATTATCCCAATTGGTTAGACAGACTGTTAAAACTTTTGTTTCACATACACTTTTTATTCCCTCTCCTCCATCTTCTCCCATTTGCCAAAACCTCCTGAAGAGAAAATAGAGATTATTTTACTTTTTACCTTAAAGGGCTCCTTGTGTGCATTTGCCTTATTAAATAACTGCCAGAATATCTAATATTCCATGGACAGCGCTGATGAAAATGAAGCATAACTTTGGTCAAACGAGCAAGTTTCATGTACAGCATTGTCCCTAATTTGGTCTCCAGCCAACGAAAATTCTCATTCCATGCATCTGTTGGCTCTGGATGAGTCTTTGCATTTAAAATGGTCTTAGAAAAGAAAGGATTTCTCTCTCTTTTTTTGGTCACTCTCATTTACAGCACAACCACAACCCTTTTATGCCTCACTGAGGTTTTGTCAGCCACACTTCAGTTGTCTCTGCCTCTTCCTTCTCTCCTTGGTGCTGCTCTTTCTCCCAGCCACGCTCAGAGGAGCTGGCACAGGTTGGGTAGAGCAGAGCTGAGCTCAGCAGCAGATATTATCCATGATCCCAACAGCCTCTGGACTCCACCAGCTCAGAAGCCCAGGGAAATGCAGGTATTACATCCCCAACAAGTCTGGGAAGCCTACGGAGGAAATGTGGAGCTTCAGTGTCTGCAGAGCAGCCATCCAAGAACCCCGTGTGCATCTGGCCTGAGCACACTCTGCTCGCTGATGCCCCATTAAGCTCTGCTGCAATGATTTAAAGGGGAAAAGGCCTTTGCTGGATTTCCACAGAAGGCTGATTTTCCCTTTTCTGGCACATCTGCGAGGCCCTTAATGGTGGCTGAAAGGAAACGGCGCTACCCTTCCACACAGCCCTTTCTGTACTCACACCACTCATGTGAGGACCACCAGATTCTTCTGTTTTGCCCTCAGAAATTAAACACCAGCCATTAATAAGTTACCTACTGACGGCAGCTCAATCCCTTTCCTGTAGGTCTGCCAGTTGTTAACCAGGAGGTTCCATTCCCTGACTTCAGACAGGGATTTCTTCCTGCACGGTAAAACATCGCCTACCTGAGGCACCAGGATCTTGTTCAGCGTCTCGGTCCAGAAACAGCAAACAGAATCTAGCTGTGGCAAGCAGGGGGAAAACTGGAATGCCAAGGGCAGGATGGGAATCCAAACCACGATCTGCTGGAAATAAGGCCGGTTCCTGGAGAAGCCAAGAATTTCCAGCCTGTTTGTTTGAAAAGATTTCACTTGTCTGTGCTCATGGACGGGCTGGAGTACAGAGAGCTCTGAGCAGCAAACCATGTTAAACCTGGGGCGTTAAACTGCGTGTTTTAAACTTCACGTGTTAAACTTTGCATGTTAAACTCACGTTTTAAACTTCACGTGTTAAACTTTGCATGTTAAACTCATGTTTTAAACTTCACGTGTTAAACTTTGCATGCTAAACTCACGTTTTAAACTTCACGTGTTAAACTTGACAAGTTAAATGTCACACACTAAACTTCATATATTAAACTTCATGTTAAACTTCATGCATTAAAATTAACATGTTAAATGTTAAAATTCACAAGTTACACTTTATATGTTAAACTTCACAAGTCAAACTTCCCATGTCAAACTTCCCAAATCAAACTTCAGATGTTGAACTTCACATTAAACTTCATGTGTTAAACTTCACATTAAGCTTTACATATTAAACTTTACAT
This sequence comes from Polioptila caerulea, assembly GCA_013397295.1. NCBI lineage: Eukaryota > Metazoa > Chordata > Aves > Passeriformes > Certhiidae > Polioptila > Polioptila caerulea. The sequence continues at coordinate 4,190 of VYXF01004250.1, forward strand.
GTTAAATTTCACATGTTGAACTTCATGTTTTAAACTTCATATGTTAAACTTCACACATTAAACTTCATATATTAACCTTCACATGTTGAACTTTGCACATTAAATTTCACATGTTAAACTACATGTGTTGTGCTTTATATGTTAAACTTCAGATGTTAAACTTCACATTAAACTTCACGTGTTAAGTTTCATATTAAACTTTACATATTAAATGTAGCATGCTAAATTTCACATGTTAAACTTCACATGTTAAGCTTCCCACATTAAACCTCAGAGTTAAACTTCACATTGCACTTCCCACATTAAACTTCCCATGTTAAACTTCCCATGGATCAGGAGTTAAAACAGATTTTCCTGCATGTCCAGTGCTGTCAGGACAGAAATCTGGATTGCTTTCAGACTTTCAGAAGCGATTCCTGCTGGTTAGGTTTGTAATTCTCTTCAGGGATGAGGATACCAAGAAGCCTGGGATGCTGCTGATGATAAAGAGAAGACATCTCCAAACATTTTTCAACAGCTCTCTGCCTTCAAAAATGTTTTAATTTAAATTGTCTTTGCCTCACTCTGCAGCCAGAACCTTCGTGTGTCAGACAAGGGAGCCATCCCTCCTTTTTTCCATTTCTTTCCCTCTTCAGTTTCTAAATGACTCCCCAGCACCTCACACAATTTATATCACTCTGCAGCAAAGGGGGGATTTAAACCAGGTCTAGTTGTGCAGAGCAGGGGTGGAATGAATTACCCATTCAGAGGAAAATGACCCATTAAAGGCAAATTGGACACACAAGTGGGAATAATCCATCTGTGTGGATTTGTCAGCATTGCAGATGAATTCATTGGAATACCGAGTGGAGATGGAGAATCACACTTAAATTAACAAACCAGAGTGAGGGTGCGGGTTCCATAAAGTCAGGATTGAGGATTTGAATCAAACATTTGGGGCTGGAACAACCCAGAATATCCTTTCAGATGCACAGCTGAAATTTGGGATTTGTTTAAAAAGTTTTAATCAGTCAAAACAATAGCAATGATAGCAATACTTATTTAATAATTCATAGAATGACTGAAAATCTTATTCCTGAAAAATAAATGCAGCAAGATTTCTGTAAGAGTTAAAGATAATATTTCAGGCTAAAACAAATGAACAAAGGTGGCAAAGTGGGGTTTAATAATTTTTGATCTTGCATGAAATTTATGCATTAAAATTTTTACTTAGAGAACCAAAGTGCTTCAGAAAGATTGGAAATAGGAGCTTGGCACATTTTACTGCTTTCCCCTGGAAATAGATGAGCATTTGTTTCGTTTAGAAATAATGTATTTTGCTAGCCCTGATTGCTGAAAGGAAAGCTGGCTGTAGGACTGGTACAGAACCAAAAGCTCACCAAAATTTGGGGAGGTAGAGAAAAATGTTCAGAGCCAGGCCCATAAAAATGTCACTTTTCTTGTCAAATGGAAGCCCAGCTCCTCCCTGGCTGTGCTAAAAGTGCTCAGCAATTCTTACGAGGAGATGGTGATGGGTGACACCAAAATTCAAGGTATTGACTCCTCTGAGCCTTCACAAGGCAAAGAGGAGTCAGAATCCACGGAATTTAAACCTCCCTTTCCTATCAGGTTTCCATCAAACCAGGCAGCACAAGCACAATATAAAACTCTCTCTCCAGCTCTACTTAGAATGAATTATTTTCTTTCTTTGCACAGCCTCCTGTCTCTTGGCTAAGGGTGTATTTTGATTATAAATTATTTTGGATTGACATCCTCTCTATATCCACACATCCAAATACAAATCTCTCTCTCTACACTTCTGTTTCTCAGTGCACTGCCAGCAGTCCTTCAGTTTGGATTAAGCCTGGAAATGCAACCTTATTCGACCAAAAATTCATAGAAATCATTTTCAAACTGAACCAAAGCCTGCTCCAGATTCATCAGGGTGATGGTAAAAATAGAAAATAACAAAAAAGAGACACAGATTTAGAGATCAGCTTCCCCTGGGATGTGCTGCTGCCCAGAGAAGTGGAAGATCCCTGGAATGTCCCAGGCCAGGTTGGAGCAGCCTGGGACAGTGGCAGGGGTGGGACAAGAGGGGATTTAGTGTCCCTTGCAACCCAAACCATCCTGGGATTCTGTGATCTCAGAATTAACAAGAGTGGCCCCTCTGGAGAATTAACACCCTTAATTTGGGTGAGACACAATGATCCAACCCAAGAACCAGTCTAGGTGGCTTTTAGGAATCAAAACTGAAACTGAGTGTGCAGTTTGAAAAAAAAGGAAAAAAAAGACATTTATATACTCTACCTAGAGATTATTTTTTCCACTATGGAACTGCTTAAGTTTACTTTTTTTTTTTGTTTAACTGCAGCTCTGGGAAGCATTTTAGGCCGTTTTTTGTACACCTGCTAGCTCCATTTCATTTGTTTAAACACATTTTATAACTGCAGTTTATATATTTTTCCAAGAAAATAAAAATGCTAAAAATATAATGTGGTGTTTGGGAGAACTGTAGGTGGGGGGACTGGAAGGAACAGGAGGGCCCCACGTTGGCACGGGTTCCACTTTATGCCAACTGCAGCACATTCATCATCCCCCTCTGGCTGGGGAGCACCTCGGAGCTCTCATTCCTGCTCACACACATTTCCCCTCGGCCCCAGGAGCAGAGGGGGATGTGGGGCACAATGGCCCCATTGGCCATGGGTGCTGCTTTATTGCTAATTCCAGCCCCTGCCCCGCCGAGGGGTCGCTGCTGGAGCCTTGAAGCGATTTTCTGCTCCATTGGTAGGAGCCCCTTTGGGGCAGGCATGGCTTTGGAGCAGAGCCAGCAGGGAGGGACTGCTGGGCATCCCGCGGGGCAGGATCGCCCCATGGAAAATTCGGGATGGGGGGACACAGCTGGAGGGCAGGGAAGGGCTGGAGGTTGTTCTTTAATGAAGGATCTGCGGTGGTTTTGTCCTTTAAATGGTTTTATTTGCAGCAGAATTGCTGCTGGGGCGTTTGTCAGCTTCTGGGTTTGAAGTGGTGGTTATTGTGCAGCTACATTACAGCATTATACATTTATTTATTTATTATATGAATATCTATATCTATATCTATATCTATATCTATATCTATATCTATATCTATATCTATATCTATATCTATATCTAATCTATATATCTATGTCTATGTCTATATCTCCATCTAATCTATCTCTACATAAATATATATCTTTCAAACTTATCTATATATATATGTGTGTGTGTATGTATACATATGTGTGTGTATAATGTATGCATAATGCAGTTGTTATTCATGACATGTAAATGGGGAAATAAAAGATGCTTCAGGCCTGAACCTCCTCCTCCTCCTCCTCTTGAGAAACTCAGGGGTTTGGGAGGTGATTTTTCACAAGTGCTGGCCCCTCCTAGCTGGGCTGTGTTTATCCAAAACCTTTATCTGGCTGTAGGAATACAGCAGAGCAAAGGAGCTTTGGATCCTTTATCAGGTCCTCTTTTGTCACAAGGAGCACATCACCCTTCCTAAATTCATTTCAACAATGTCAAACTTATCCCAGAATCCCAGAATGGTTTGAGTTGGGAGAGACCTTAAACCCCATCCCACTCCCTGCCATGGCAGGGACACCTCCCACTGTCCCAGGCTGCTCCCAGCTCCATGCAACCTGGCCTTGGACATTCCAGGGATCCAGGGGCAGCCACAGCTTCCCTGGGCACCCTGTGCCAGGGCCTGCCCACCCTCACAGGGAAGGATTTCATTGAAATACCTCCTCTAATCCTGCTGGCTTGGTTCCAGCTTTATTATCTCCATTTTACATCGCTGAAGGCATCGAAAGGCTTGAAATGAGCTTTGTAAGCCTTGGGACACAGCAGCCCCCGAGCTCTCTGCTGTCTGAGCAGGACCCATGCTGGACTGGCCATAAATAAGGAACCTGTTCCTGTTCTAGAAAAGGGAACAGTTGGAGTTCATTGAAGATTCATGAATCCTTGTGGACCTCTTTATCTCTCAATATGCAAAAGCTTCCTGAGCAGTGCCTGTGTGACTTAAACAATGACATCAGCTCAGCACAGAACATGTTCCCTGGCACCAGCAGCTCTTTTCCCTTCTCAGGGAGTTGCTGTTCTTCGCCTCGAGCTCCTGACTGCAGCAGCCAGGGTGATTCAGAGCTGCCAAGCGACACATTAGCAAAACGCAGAGAGAGAGAGAGAGAGAGAGGAGTCTCCAGGCCCAGCTAACACTGATTTAGCTTGGCATGAAGTGCTCCCTCCCCCAGTAAAAGAAATGCACAACCTTTGATTTCTTTTTCAGTTCCCCCCTCCAGAATACCCCGGTTCTTTCCCTCCTGACCCTCCTCTTTTGATGAGTGCTGGGAGGGGCCTCACACCTGAGTCCCACCTGAGTCCTCTCCTCCTGCTGCCAGAGGTGCAAGGTGAGGAACCCAACCCAAGGCTGAGCATGTTCGGCCTCCTCTCCTCGCAGAGGAAAAAGAATAGCCCCAAGACAAGGAGACTCCCTTAGGGCCAAGGCGACTGACAAATTCTTGTGGTTTTCTCCAAAAGTCAACCCAAACGCCAGCTGCCAGCCAAGCTGAGTCCTGGCAGGCCCGCGCTGCCTGGAAATGAGCGCAATCGTATCCTAATGGCTATTTGGGTAATTGTCCCTGCGAGTGATCTGCCAACCAGCGCTGGAAACAAGTCTTTATTACAAATATAGCATGAAGGCTAATCTGGAATACATTAAAATGTTATTTCTGTAGCTGCCTTTTCCCAAACTTTAAATAATGGCTAAACCATTTATCAGCTCTGGAGGAGAAAGGTTGTGTATACTGTGCTGTTCGAGCAGAGATGAAGGAAAGAAAGAAAGTCTTCAATAAAAATATTCTCCACAAAAACTCTGTAATTTCTGGTCCTTTGTACATTGGTAAGAATTATTACAAACCCATTTCAGATTTGCTGAGAGGGGCATGGTCTGAATATAATGTAACAACCAAACTGGCTTTGAGGCACCTGCTGCAGGAGCTGCAAGCGGTCACAGCAGCCAGAGCCACCCAAGTGCTGTAAAATGTGTGTGTAAATATCACACAATAAATTAACTGTGTGTAAATAGCACAAAATAAACGACTGTGTGTAAATAATACGCAATAAATAAACTGTGAGTAAATAATACACAATAAACTGTGTGTAAATAACACAAAATAAATTAACTGAGTGTAAATAATACACAATAAACTGTGTGTAAATAACACAAAATAAATTAACTGAGTGTAAATAATACACAATAAACTGTGTGTGAATAACTCCCAACCGTCAGTAAGGCACAGGTGAAGTGGGAAGGAATTCCTGGCTTTGAGGGTGGGCAGGCCGTGGCACAGGTGCCCAGAGCAGCTGTGGCTGCCCCTGGATCCCTGGCAGTGCCCAAGGCCAGGATGGACGGGGTTTGGAGCAGCCTGGGACAATGGGAGGTGTCCCTGCCCATAGCAGAGAGTGGCACTGGGTGGGCTTTAAGGTCCCTCCCAACCCAAACCATTCCATGATTTTACAAATGTGATCGTCCCCAGCACCATAATTTGGAGAAAATATCAAAATGTGGCTTTTATAGTTCAATCTGACTGGCACCTTGAGCATCAGAGCCCCTCTAGCACCATCCCAGTTCTGCATTTTGAGTCCTCCTGCTCCTCAAGAAGAGTATTCCGTGTTTGATGGATGTGCTGGGACTGCTGGATCTCAGTCCCTTCATTCCTCTGCCTTGGATTTTTTCTTCTTGCTGTATCTATTAAAATGATTTACTACTTTTTCATTGTTCTGCCTGGAGCTTGGCCAACTCCTGAGATCAAAATCCCCCAAAAAACTTCTCCTCGACAAAACATGAGGGTGATCAGAATGAAACAGGACCTGTGGAAAAGATTTGAATTGTGGGAAAGGAAATCACCCCCTCTCCATGGAAACACATTCACGTTTTCCAGTTGCTCCTGCATAAATGAAGTTTGTGTTCTCTAATTCCTGGACTTCAATTTCAAGCACACCTAGCCTGAAAGTACCTGGGAACGCTGGTAAAGGCATCAAGGTTTCTCTGAGCAGCTCCCTTCCACTGCAAGGCTTTTTCTTTCCCTGTTTTCATTTTTGTTTTCAGGAAATCACCATCCAAGTTCTTCAGAAAATGTCTGTGAAAGGCACACACGACTCACAAGGTGCTTATAAGAATTAGCTGTAGTGCCTAAGGTTTTCCTCCAAAATTGCAATTCCTCCTAAATCCTTAAGAACTGCTGGAGCAGTCCCTGCTCCCTAACGAGCCTCACGTGTGGGGAAATGTTAAAAAAATACTTAAAGCTTTCAAACATGAATTCACTCAATGTGAGCATCCAGTCAAGGGCCTGGGGCTGCCCCTGGATCTCTGGAAGTGTCCAAGGCCAGGCTGGATGGGGTTTGGAGCACCCTGGGACAGGGGAAGGTGTGGGCAGGATGGGATGGATTTAAGGTGTCTCCCAACCCAACCATTCCATGATTTTGTGGTTCCAGTTCTCTGCCTGGATTTCCCACTGTGTGCTGCTGGATAAACTCCTGCTCAGCATCAGAGGTAGGTTAGGATTATTCCTGACTTCCAGCAGGCCATGGAAAGGAAAATCATCAAATCTCAGCCTATCTGTGGTGGAGGTTGTTTATTCCATGGTGTCATCTCAGAACCAGGATCAGTCCTCACTGAAAAGTCTCATTACAGCGTTCTGCTTTAATTATCATTCTCAGGACTTCAGGACTTTTAGGACAAGAGTGTGCTTTATTGTAATGTTTGGTTTCTGTAGCTAAACTGAGAGATTTCATTTTAATGTTTTCGGTCTCCCCCTTTGCACAGCTCCTCCACATTCCCCACTCCTCAGTTAGCACCTCTCTCCCAAAGCTGTCAGCCTTCCCAAGGCTCATTTACCAGAGGAAAAGAAAATCTGAGCTGCAGAAGCTTTGAGGGGAGGCAACATTTTATAATTTCCTCACAGAGGTGAATTGGTACCTGCAAATCCACTGACACACAGGGAAATTCCTGCCAGTGCATGGGCAGAGAGGGTCTGTGATCCACATGTGGCCACGGCCACATTCCAGAGAGATTTTTTGTGGCATTTAACTGGGATAAAGACCAGACCCTCTGAATTAATTTTCACTCAACATCTACCCGGATCTGCGAACATTTGCCCTTAGGAGTTGCTTGGGCCACCAGCAATCCCCCACCCTCAAGCTTCTTTTTATTCAAGGCAAAATTTTTAGTGCAAGATTGGGAGTTTTGTTTTATCCTGTGTCCTTAGCTAGGAGCCATCCTCAAATTTATGAAATGAAATAACACAATCATTAAATTCTGAGAAAATAATGGTTCTGTTCTGCCTCTGAATTTTCTTCTGAGCTTCAATAAAGAACTTTTGGCCTTATACATCCTGATATAAATTTAAAAGTCTAGATAAAGGAATGGGCCACTTCCCTGATGAGGGTGTGAGCTCCCTACTCCAGAGCAGGGATCCCACAGATTTCCAGACAATGGATCATAATCTAAAACACAAACCCTCCTTGATATGAGAGGATGGCCTGGTTAAAACTCCTGAGGGGCACATTCTGGGCTGGGGACAGGACTTTTTCAAATCATGGCCTTGTTCTGACAGGAAGATCTCTGGGGATGCTTGGCACGAGCCTTCCCTGGGGATTAGAGGACACTGAGGATGCTCAGCAGTGCCAGGGAGTTCTTGGGGTCACCTGAACATTGGAATCCTCACCTGGATGCCTGGAGAGGCTGCCCTGGGACAGAGAGCAGCCAGAGCCAAAGGAGAAAGCAGGGATTTATTCCAAGGGATTTATCCCAAGGCCTCCCTGGGCACACCTGGGCAGTGCCAGAGCCCGGCTGGGCCACACCCAAGGTGAGCCCAAAATGGGCACAGAATGGACCCCTGATCACGAGGTCCCACACTTGGATAAGTTCTGCTCCATTTGCACATTGCAGTTCATTGTGCAATTCCAGCTCCANTGCCATCCCACTGCCATTTCTTGCTGTCAGGGCCTATAGAATAATTTCAGTTTGCTTTGCCACTTCCACTTCTCCAGCACTTTTTTGGCTTTTCCAGTGGATTCGACAGAGCTGGATTGTGCCTGGCTGCAGAAGGCAGCAGGTAGAAGGGTTTGGTCCTCGCTCCCTGTTCCTCAGGCTGGGCAAGGCCGATGGCTGCAGGGATCAATACCCCCTGTGTTTCCAGGCCCTGCTTATTAAAGGTGGTGCATGGAAAAAAAATAAGAACCGTTCCCTATTTATATCTGGAACTTAATGAAGTGAAATTATCACAGCCGACAGGCGCTGGTGCTGTAATTCAGAGACATGGCTTGGCTTGGAGGGATCTGCAGGCTGTTTTTATTCCAAATAATAAAAAAAAAAAGAGTGAAACCTAATCCTCTAATCAGTTCCAATTTACATATTCACGGCTCTTATTTCCAGCCTGCTCGGAGGAGAAAAAAAAAAGATAAGTGTTGGAGTCACGAAGCGATTATTTGATTAAGTAATTATTAATCCCAGGGTGCTCTCATTAATTCCCAGCAAGTTCAACAAACGGATTGGAGCTGGGCTGGTCACCTTCTCACCATTGTCACACACAGGGGGAAAAATCCTGCAGAGATATTTTTACCTGCTGCACACTGAGGAGTTTTGTTCACTGAAGGGCTCCCCTGTGCTCCCCAGGGGTTAATACCCTGCTAAATGAAGTGTTACACGTTGGAATTTTATCTGTGCCTGACTGCAAGAGCAAATGCTGATCTGTGTTTTCAAGCTGGAAACTCCAGGCGAGCAAGTAGTTTTTTAAATGTTTAAATAAATGAAAAATAAAAATAAAATAAATAAACAACACCAAAAACCGCTGAATGTGGTTTTTTAACAACTTTTTACTGACTGTGCTGAATCTGTCGTGGAGATAATGTCATAGCTGAGAGTCCTTCAGAGCAGGGTCTATCCACTGATCTCAAGAGGGCTGAGATAAATGCTTCAAAATATCATTTGTCTTCAGAAAAAGTGAAAACACTGAGAGAAAACAAACCTGGAACTGATGTTTTCCAGTTTTCTTGGAGTTTTTTATCCAAACAGGCTAAAACCTCTTGTAGTTGGTTGCACAAGCAAACACACAAAACCCTCAAATGCTGTTCACTTTGGCTGAAAAGCTGCCCTAAAAGCAGCTTGTCTCAGTCTCTCCGTTCCTCCACTTTGCCCTCATCCAGAAAAAAGCCCAGGCAAAGAGGAAGATGATGTGTAAGCCCACACTAAATCAATTGGCAGCACATGGCATGGAGGGAAAAGGTGAGAAGCACACAGCAAAACCTCCCTGGGAACATCTTTTGGCCACGAGTGAAGCTAATTCATGGCACAGGGATAGGCTGGACTGAAAAACAGAGTTAATGAAATAAAGATTTATTTCATTAATTCTGTTCAAGGTCTATGGATGTTCTAAAACTGCTGATAAAAGCACCCAGTTACTGAGCAGGGACCTCCAGCTGGTGGCTGTGTCACATCAGTCTGTTCTGGAGGTGTATTTTTAATTTCTGTCCATCATTTTACTGTGTAACCATATCTTGTACTCTGACCCCAGGCCCAGATCCACCCCATTAACCACAAGGGATGAATATTGGGATCAGGACTGGAGAGGGAGCCTGGTTTCAGGAGGATTTGAAAATTAAATACAATATTCTTAATGAACAATTCTTCCTGCTGCCATTCCTAACCACCCAAGCCTTTCCATCAGCAATAATTCCTAGTGCCAATCTCAAATCTCCTGAATAAAATAAGGTTTTTAATTCCCTCAAAATCTTTGAATTTCAAAAATGTAAATTATCTCTGCCAAAGATGGGTTGGATATTTTTTTTGTTTGGGTTTTGTTATTTTTTGGGGATTTCAGGGAAGAGCTCCCAGCTCAGTTTGAATATTCATCACCCAGCCTTGCAGTGGGATGAAATCCTTGGTCAATCCTCATGGATCAAACTTCCTTAAAGGCTCCAAAAATCCCGAGCAAAGCCCATTTCCTTCTGTGCAGGCCACTGTAGTCCATGGAGGGGTGGGAAAATGTCAGATTCCCCGTGGCTGCAGCAGCAGAGGATGAGACAGAGCCAGGGCTACAAGTGAAGGAGCTCTCAGCCAGCAGGAGCAGAGTGGTGATGGCAAATGGCTCTGCCACGAGCAATGGCCACCATCCAGCTCTTCCCTGTCTTTCATGAGCTTGGGAACAGCTCAGCTTTTGAGGCAAGAAAATATTCCAAGGTTTGGGTTGAGGAAGATGACAGCTTTTGTTGTGAGTGAAATGGAAAGTTTTGCTTTTCCTCTGTTCCAATGAGGTTTTTGGGATAAAGACAAGACCCTCTGAATTAATTTTCACTCAACATCTACCCGGATCTGAGAACATTTACCCTTAGGAGTTGCTCGCAACATCAGCAATCCTCCACCCTCAAGCTTCTTTTTATTCATGGCAGAATTTTTAGTCCTGTCGCCTGTGAGGTGTCTCAGCATTTTCTACCACAGCATTAACCAAAGGCAACCAAAAGCTGCTCCCAGACCCAGATTTATTCATCACAAATCAGCCTGAAGTGCCTTAGAAATGACAATAAACGCACAAAATCCATTTCCCTTCTGGAAGATGGTGGTGTTGGTTTCTCTTTCTCCCTCCAAATCTTTGGAGCAGCTCTCTGTGGGACCTCAGCCTTCACCAGCACACTCCTGAAGGAAATCCCTGGATTCAGGAAGGTTTGCAGGGGTTTGTGGCAGACTGAGACATGCTCCAGAATCTGTCTGCAGCACCCTGGAGGATGTGTGAGGAGGCCTGCAAGAATGCAACCAACAACCTCACCGGCCTTCCAACCTTTCCAAGCTGAAAAGAAACCACCAGGCCACGCAGAGATCTCCAGGAAGAAAATCAGTCCTGCAAACGTGGTTGGATGGTTTTGTTCTGAGACCACGAAATCTTTCTGCTCCTCTGACTCGCTGTCACACTCAGGAGGCGCCATCAAAGCTGGGCAAGAATCCTCTGGGCCGATATTTCATCTGGGAAATGAAAGGCAAATCAGGGGGCAGTTCAGAAGCTTTTCCAGGAGATCTGGAATATTGGCTGCCTGCTCCAAGCCCAGCCTGGCCCAGCTCCAGGGCTGTGTCATCCCAGCCACACATGTCCCACACTGGCTGGGACCACCCAGCATCTTCTGTAGCTCTCCAAATGCAAAACTTCCTTTCTTTACCGTTGGAAAAGATGGTTTTCAAGTTCTTATCCAGCAATGGCTGCCTTGATTTATTCAGCACAAGCTTCTCTGTGTTTGATAAGCAAAGGTGGCCAAATAACACAGATATTGGCTGGTAAATATTTTTCCAAAGAGGAACACGGAGCACCGTGTGTTTTGTTAACCACTGGGTCAGATAATTGAGTGTTCAACAACATTTGAAAGCCCTGTGAGTTTTTAAGTAAACTCTAGAGCTGAGATAAGCCTTGGAAAATTCAGGTAGAACAACCAGTACTCACTGCAGTGATAAAAGGGTTGAAAAATTCACTGAAACTGGGATGTGATGCCCTAAAGTCTCGTGGAAGAACACTGAGCCACAGGAGGATGAGACAAGCCCAAGGAGCTGGGCACAGGTACTGCCCCAACCCAGCGGGTACCAGCTCGGGATGAGATCATGGGAGCTGCAGGCCTTGAGAAATCAGATGAGCAAAGATCTAAATTTGTCTGGTGCCCCAGGATGAGCAGAGCTGGGAGGGTCCTTTCAGCCCAGTCCCAAAGTAACGTGTGTGCTGCTTTAACCTTTTTGAATTTCAAACCACCTCCTACCTAATGGACCAAAAAAGAACAAGTAATAATCTGAGAGGGCGGGAGAGAAAATCTGTCAGCCTGAGTCAGACTATTGGGCCATCAAGCCCAGTATCCTGTCTCCGAAACGCCGTCAGTATCCGACACTTCAGCCTTAGTTGGGATAATAAAACATTTTCCTCAACCTTATGTAACATCTCGGCCTGGCAAAGAGAAGATTTAAACATTGATTGCTTTCCACTCCCCTCTGTCCCATGAATGTGAATCTGACTCTTTTCCAAAATGAACAACTCTGATGAGCTGGAATTGGTTTCTGGGCAGGATGGGAAAAGCTCCTCTCTCGTTACTCATTCCTGGAGAGATCCACTAAACCTTTGCCTCTTAAAAGGGGCACTTGAATGAGGACACAGAAAACTCCCTCTGCAGAATTCCGGGTGCCCACGGCCACCTTTCCGCGGGAGCTGGAAAGGCACGTCACAAGACTTCATGTCTAGTCACTTTATTTTTCCCCATCATGTCTACTTCCTTTATTTTTGTATTTGTTTAAGCTCTCCATTAGTTTATTAGCTTGACAGCAGCCCAGTTAATTAGCCCGTCCTCCCTCCCCCGGCCCAAACCCGCGAGGCTCCCCAAATGCACACAAAATTTAGTGCTGCTGCTGCTGCTGCTGCTGCTGGGGCACTTCTCAAAACAAATAAAAGATTTGCAAAGCCAGCCACCAAGCATCCAACATAATTAAAGTGCATTTGTTACTTTTTGGGCCCTCGCACACAATCGGGGCCTTGTGCAGAACGAGCACTCCCCAAATCAGGCTGTTTTTCTTTCAGAGGGAAGAGTGCCAGGAGTCTCCCCAGCCCAGGTAACATAAGATCCCAAGGAGCAGCAAATGGACAGTGGCAGCCAGAGTGAATGGACTGTGGGGAGATCTATATGAAGGAGAGTATCTATAGATGTATGCAAACACGCACAGACAGGGCGCTATAGTTCTTCAGGGGGGAAAAAAATTGTAAAAAAAAGCAGTGGAAAGGCTCCCAGAAATGACTGCTCCGTGCACAGGTATGTAAATGACTCTGGAGTCTCGCTGTCCACCACCTCAATCAATTACAAGGTTATTCAAGATAAAACAAACACCATTTCAATTAACTGCATATACAGCAGTGGTTAGAGGCACACGCAGGGAAGAGGAAGTGGGAGGAATTTTTGGAAAATGGAACTTTTTTCCTGCTGCTTCTGGAGATATGCACAAATAGAGGTTTCCTTGAGGTGCTGCGAGTAGAGTCGTGAATGGTTTTAAAAACTCCCAACCTAAAGCTGTCATGGTCTGAACTAAAAGCAAAATGAGGAGACAAAAATAAAACAAAAAAAAAAAAAAGAGTGAATGAACATTTAAACATCTGTTTAGTTTGTGCTGGCTCAGAAGAACCATTTGCAAGAGTCAGTGGGAGCAGAAATTGGAAGAGACGCTCGAGGAGCACTGGTTTTTTTGGATGCTCAGCTTTTTTTGAAGCCCCTCAGCAGTTCTGAGCAGCAGCTCTGTGTGAGTGCAGCTCCCTGCTCCCGATTCCCAGCAGGATTCCCAGCCTGGGAATGCTGAGAGCACAGCTGGGTGCCAGAATCTGACAGCAACCTACAAATTCAGTAGTGGCTTGAGAAGCCAGGGCAGGAATGAGGACAGGGCCTGGGCAAACATCACCAGGGATGGTTTTCCACCTGTGCCACAGATTTTTGCCTAACGCTGAGCAAACCATTCTCCCTCCTTTCCTCATTTTTCACACATCTGTGCAAAAGTTCCTGGTGAAGAGGCCTTGCCCACTGCTCACCTGCAATCGATACAATATTCAACAGGAGTTGGAGGTGTTTTTTCTACTTCTTTGGCTGATGCAGGAAAACTAAAGATCAACTTGCTTTTTGAAAAAAAAAATCATTATTAATCAAATATTTCTGGATGAAATACACTCAGACCAGGAGATAGGGCCAAAATTTATAGCCACACCACCATAAATCACCGTCCAGTCTCCTGCAGCTACGCTCGTGGTCATAAGCAATAAATTTATTGCAGTTGCCCAGTTTTCCTTGGTGACTCCAGCCACAAAAGCTGACTGTGAGCCTCCTCCTGAGAACAACAAGCAAAAGCAGGTGTATTTGAAACACCCTCACGTTAGTTTTGGTGATTCTCATTTGCAGGGGATTGGGATCTGTCACACTTCCATGTGTCCTTTCACATCTCGGATTTATATCTGTGACAGAGCAGAAACACCAGGTTTGTCATTTTTGTGGTCCTGCCTAATGGGCAGGAATATCTTGGGGGCAAACTCCACACTTCATCCATGTCAACCTTCTCTTTGCTGGCTACAAGAACTAAATAAAACCTTAAAATTGGGGAGGAATCAAACCCAGCACTTACTCTATAATGATTCCAACTTCAAACCTCTGACATGTAAAGGGAAAGATGAGGTCCAAATGGCCTTGCCTCAATGCCCAATTAAATTCAGAAAAACCTGAGCCTTCTCTCTCTGAGAGAAGAGAGAGCCTCTTCCTGAGCCTTCTTCCCATTGCAAAAATGTTTTTTCCTCCCCTCTGCTCACTCGCTGCCAAGGGCCACCCTAAACACGCAGAGATCCCCGCTGAGCTCGGACGCAGCGCTGGGATTTTTGTGTATTTCCCAGGACTATTAACAGAGTAATATAATGAGAAATGAACTGAGGTTAAAGAATTCAGTACCTCGCGTATTTTCACTAAAAACACTGGCTGCATCAGGGGACCTGCCAAGAGGAGAGTTTAATATCGTATGAAAAGGAAGAATTTTCATAATGACACTTGGCAGGGGCTGCATCCCCCCCATGAATGGAGCTGCTGGGGCTTTCTCTCCTCCTCTCTCCAATTCTCTCTCTCCTCACAGCCCCATGGCAGCACAAGGGATTTTCATTTTTAAGGGATTGGGAACCACTGGAACCAAGCTTTGAGCAACTCTTCACAGGGTGAGGGACTCACACTGCCTGTATTTAAGCACCTCAGTTCAGGAGGTATTTGGGGAAAGAAGCTTCCAGGCCACACCATTTCTTTACGGTCAAAAGGTAAAAAGTGGACTCAGAATGCTCAGAATTTCCTAAATTGCCTAAAAACTTTGTTCCGTGTGAATCTCCCTCCTCGTTTTCCAGATCTAGATAGCGGGCCAGAACAACTACTTCCTTCATTTTTTGAGACCCTTTTAATGAAAATTATGGAGGAAGAATCACCTGAACCACTAAAACCCTTGCAGCTCCAAACAAACCAGCTGTAAGGACAAAGAAAATCCTACATTTTGCCTTCTCTATCTGGTGACTCTTCATGAATTTCCTAATTCCGATTGCATTCACACCACACTCCAACAGTGGTCGGTGTTTTATCTTCTCTCAAACACTGCTCGTTCCCTTTTTGCTCACTCCCATCTATTTGGAAATGTCGTGCCATGAAAAAAAGAGCAAATAAACCAGAAATGAATGCCTGAACAGGAATAATAATGTTCTCTACAACAGAGATCAAACATTCTTGATAAATTCTGTTTTACCATGCAGCTGACACTGGCTCTCAGCAAAAAGCTCAGGCTCCAGCAGAAACTGGCCCCACTCCCCAACAACGGACTGGTTTCAAACAGTTTTATCATTTTAACTAAAATTTTGGAGTCAAAACTTGGTGTGGCTCAAATCAACCCTCAACCTGACAGGCTGGCCCAGCACAGTTGTGGGTGGAACAAGTACAATAAAACTCGCATCAGAGAAAAGCCAAACATCAGGGAAAACAATTCCTTGCGGAGAGATGGAGGAGCAGCGGTGGAATCGTGCTCCTTCCAGGGGATGTGTGCGAAGGCAAACAATCCCACGGAGATTTGGGGGGCTCCATCTCCAGCCCCGGGAGTCACTCCAGCCCTGCAGCAATAAAAGCGAGCACAGGGAGCTCATTTTCCCGGAGACTCCGGGGATAAAGTCAGCAGAAAAACACCCTGCAATGAGGATTACAGAGTGTAACTCTCCTTTGGAGGTGACGGCAGGGCCCTCATTTGCAAGTGATAAATGTCACTGCTCTTCCATCTGCAGCTTTTTAAAGCCATTTTGAGGGATGTAATGAGGCTGCACAGCCTTGGCGGGACGGGCAGGGGACACCGGAGCCATTTGAGCTTTACTGAGTGTGTCACGGGGGAGTTGTCCTTTTTTTTTTTCCCCTTTTTTTTCCCAAAATGAGGTGCCCCAGGGGAAAGTCAGCAGCTCGAAGCAGCCCCACCTGAGTGTGTCTTGGGAGGAAGCCTACTGCCTCATATTTTTTAAAAGGGAAAAAAAAAAATTATAATAATAGAGCCGAGCCAAAAATATCAAGCAGTTCATAGCTGTGAAAAAGCCAGGGAAAGCTGAGTCGCCGCCGGCCAGTGTTGTTCTTCCAAACAAGCTGACCACCCTCCCTTCATAACATTTTATTTATTAAAGCAAAATTGGCCCACTGGAATAAAATTATGCGCTATTCAAATACATATGTATACCTATGAACGTATGGTTATTAATGACTGTGTTTCCATACAGCCACAAGGTCCCTATAGATTTATTTTTGGGGGGAGTGAGCTACTGAATTCATTAGTCAGGGAAAAATTTCAACGGTGTGGATGGGACGGGGCAACAATTCAGTGATAACTCAGCTACAGCTGTTATAATGCAGGTATAACTCGGGTGTAACTCGGGTATAACTCGGGTTAAACGCGCTTTAAGTGTTTTAATTCACATTTAACTCGCCCGAACTCAGCGCAGGCCGCGGGGCCGCTCTCGCACGCCGTTGCCATGGCAACAGCGAGCTCGCCTCCCATTGGTCGGTGCGCGGCGCAGCAGCCAATCAGCGCCCCGCGTTTCGCCGCCGGGAAGATGGCGGCCGCGAGGCGCGGGCGGGTGGAGGTGCGGGGTGCGAGCGGGGTTGGTGCTATAATGAAATAAATGAAGAAATGAATAAAATCTGTGTAAGTTACTCCATCCCTGAGTAACTCCGTCCTTAACCAGTCCTTCCAAGCAACCTTGCCACGCATCAAGTAATCCTCAGGGTGAGCGCTCACAGAAACAGCCTCCTAAATAACGGCAGCAATTCACCGAGCGCTGTAGAGGCTCAGGGCAGCAGAAGCAACAGCTTCGCTATTTTCCGCTATTTGCTTTATTTATTTTTTTTTTAATCCCCGCCGTGTTCATTCTCATTTATAAGTCCCCCGTATTTACCTGCAGCACAGTCTAGACAGCTAATGAAATAGTAAGAGCCCAGTGGGTTTTCACAAGAATGTCAACAAAAAGAGAATCAGAAATAGATTTAAGAATGGGATGGGTGCTGAGCATGCCACGGGCAGGGTATCCCGGGTTTCTGAGTATTCCCGACATTCCTCAGGTCCCTCCAGGAATCCCCCCGTTGTTCTGAGGACTGGGAAGGACCAGCAGGTCACTTTTACAAAATTAAAGATGTAGGCAGATCCCAAAGGGATTTTTCCAGACAGTTCATAAAACCAACTCGTGAGTCACCACTGGAAGCTAATGGGAGTAAGGCCTGGAACTTATCTAGGTGCTTTTAATAAATCCTGCTCTTTCCATATCGACATGATTAAATGCATAATGTGCTTTTTTTAACTGTGACCCAGTGTTTATGCAGTGCCAAGAGCAGCAAGCTGAGCACTAAAATACTCCGTACTTCTGGAAAATTGTGCCTGCTCTGGAGAACCCAAAATGTTAAGGAGCAGGTAAGTGTGCAGTGAGACTGAGGCAGAAACGGAGCTTCTCCCCAGCACCCCACCGCAGGGTTTTGTCTTTTAATTTCTATGCACATTCTATTTAGAATTTAATTCTGAGTTACCAAGGCCAGATTTTCAGCTTATTTTCGTTTCTCCCAGCAAACATCCCCAGAGCTGTTGCGTTTCACATGGAACACACTCCTGACTGGCTGCAGTGATTTTCTTTCAGTGTTAATTGTTTATTCATCATTCCTTTCTATGGATGCAGGTGGATAAAAGTCCTTTTTTATCAGGATATACTTGATTTTTATCAGGAGCATCCTGCGAGCTGCAGGAGGAGCAGGGAAAACTCCTGATACTCTGAATAAAACACATTTAATGATAATAAAATTATAAAATCTGGAGCCAGAAGGAAATCAGATAGGTGGTGTAGGTGGACTTCTGATGCTACACCTGGGTTTGGATGTTTGCCTGGTGTGTTCCTGAATGTTTTGAAGACCTCCAGGTGTCTTCTGTGACATTGTGAGGTGGAGCTTCTTAATGTTCCACCTCTGTCACCCTGAGCAGCTCTTCAGTAACTCCAAAATTGAGCCTGGAGCAAACTCAAATTACTCTGAAGTGCCTCCCTTTAGCTTAAAAGTCTTAGGATTAAATTTGTGTTTTAAGAAAGTGGATGAAATCTGGAGTGTTGTTTTTCCTGAGGTGTGTTCTGCTTTTGTTTGGGAGCTTTAAATCGGGAATTTAGCGTGGCACAGTGTGTTGGTTCCAGGCTGCATTCCTGGGGGATAACTGGGATCAGGAAGTGGCTGCATCACAAAAAGAGTTGAGCAATACCACGTGGTGGAATTTGGGGTGACAGGAGTATTCCCTGAACATTTCAGGCTCTGGACACAGAGGAAGAATGCAGGCCCAAACTCAGAGCTTCCTTACCTGAGCTGACCATTTTCACTCTCAGATGAAAGCTGTTGCATCAAACTCGATGGAGGCACAGTTGATATCCCATAAGTGGCCAGGAGAGGAAATCCCAGTTGGAATGAGTCACCATTTTTGTGCAAATATTAACTTTGGCTGATGGACATTTCTGCTGATATCTCTTTTCCAGATCTGTCTCACAGTACATTGTCTTGGCTGTATTGAGCTGGAGCCTCTGGTTCTTTGAATAACTTTCCTTTTTCACTCTTTTATCTATTTATTGTATCTGAAAGGTAAAGAAAACACAATTTTCCCCATAATTCCTCATCCAGCT
Organism: Polioptila caerulea; assembly: GCA_013397295.1. NCBI lineage: Eukaryota > Metazoa > Chordata > Aves > Passeriformes > Certhiidae > Polioptila > Polioptila caerulea. The sequence goes on from VYXF01004250.1 coordinate 22,935, forward strand.
ATGCAGTATTAAATTCTGCACCACTGGAAAACTTCAATTTAATAATGGCCAAAAGCACAATGCTGAGGATTTGGGGTTTTGTGCTAAAAAGTCCAAGAAGGTGGCAAGCCTTGCTTCCCAGGGTCTCCCTGCCCTCCCATCCCCATGCTCCCACTGGTTTATTTTAGAAATAAAAAGAATTTATTAGAGTTATTTCCAATTTATTTCCAATTTATTAGAATTATTTAGAATTTATTTTATGTAGAAACATTGGTGGGCACTGGAATTAATATTTCATTCCCCGGCAAAACACCCTTCAAGGCTGTGCCACCAACTGTTCAGAATTAATTACAGATGATGAGAAGAGAGGAAATTAATTAATTATTGCTCCTGCCTGGTTCCTGATCCTACAAACCTCAACACCTGCGATGGAGGAACACGGGAATGCAGAGCTGCAATCCACAGCTCCAGGTGCTGGGAGCAGATATGGAATTTTGAGCATTATGGGGAAAAAATAGGACTGAAATTGGGGCTGTTAAACATATGGAAAGTCTAGGATTGAAATAAATCCCTTTTTAATTTATACTTTATTGGTCCCTTTTCGTTCTGTGGGTGTTCAAGTGCTGCTGCAAGGTGATAAAGGACATTTCTCTCCCCGGGGCCAGTGCTCCCGTGGCATTCCCCGTGCTGCTGTTGGACCTGCAGACAGAACACAAAATTAACTTTTCCAAGCAGCATTTTAGGGAAGGTGCCTATAAATACCCCAGGTTTGGACAATGTACCAGGGCTGACACCCTCAGCCTTGCAAATTGTGCCCTGGGATCCTCCGTGGCCACAAGTGGGGTTTGGCATCCAACAGTGACATATTTTCTTCCTGACCTCAACACTCGTGTCCCCTGCGCTGCCACCTTCCCCTGCAGGCTGGCAGCTGGCACCTGGGGACACTGGAAATAGCCAACATTCATTTCATTTATTTCTTTCTGTCGTTCCTGTAAACGAAACTGCTGCCCAGATAAGGGGCAGCCAGGATGGAAGGGAACTGGGACGGGTTCCCTGAGCAGATAAACTGAGGCAGGCACAATTCCAGGGCATCATCCGGGAGCTGTGGCTCGTTTTGCTGCTTTGTTTGACATTGTCAAGTTTTGTGTTGTTTAATTTTGGGTCCTTGTTTCATCTTATTTTTGGACTTCTGGGGCTGTTGCAGAGTTACCAAGTGCCTTTGCACTTATCTTATCTGGGTTTCCTCATTTCCACTATTAGGTGATGTCTGACACCTTTTGGTGCAATCTGGTTGTCTGGACGTGCAGTGAGTCACTCCCTGTCCCCCAGCATTTTCCGACCTCCCCTCACCCCTGCTTTGAGGGGAAACTCTTTTCATCCACATCTGGATGAGGGTTAAGATGGAAACCTTGCAGAAAAAAAGGTGTTGTGGTCATTCTTCAGGAGGATGTGGGGAGCAGTCTGGGTGTTTTCAGATTGCCAGGAGTGGCTCTGTTTAGCAAAACCTCGTGTCCGAGTGCTCCTCACCGCGTCCAGAACAAGGGAATGACCCCAAATGTCAAACAAAGAGCTGTGACAGCAGGAGGACAGCAATGCTCTGGTGCCACCATTATTTATCTGCTCTGGTGTGATTCCTGGTGATGGTTTCCTCAGCCCGGAGGCCCTGGACACTCAGCTTGCTCCTCCCTTGGTGCTCTGCAGCCTCCCAGGCCGAGTGGTCCGAGCCGGGCCCTTCTGGCTCAGCAGGAGCTCTGGTGCCCCGCGGGCCGATCCCATGGCAGCCCGGGGCTTGGAATCGCATTCCAATGGGGATCCCTAATTCCCCGCAGTGCCCAGAACAATCCTCCCATGTCCGGCTGCTTCCCTTGCATTGTAACTGCTGGCGGGTGCCCAGCGCTTACGGACTCCTCTGAGTCACTCGCGAGTGTGATGCTTGGCTAAAAGAATTGTTTCCGAGAGCCCTATGGTCATTAATCATTAATTAATGTGATTGCCCACGGCTGGAACTGAGCAGGTGCCTGGGGCCGGGCTGGAAGAGCCAGTGGCACACGGAGGGTCTGGATTGTCCACATGCCATCCCTGCCGAGGGATCCAGGTCACTCAGCAGTGGCAGAACCTGGCATTTTTCCCTGCCCAAAGGAGTTTGCAATTTGAAGAAGCGCTGCTTTCTTCATGCTGCCGTTCGAGCCGTTCCCACGCCAGGCAGCGGGGTGAATTCCCGTCCTGCTGGTACTGAAATGGAAATGAGGGCGCTCAGGGCTTACCTGACCTGCTGAGGGAAGTCCCACTGCAGGGAGCGAGCCAGGGAGGAGTGCAAGGCTCTGCTCCTCCAAATTCCACCCTTGAAATGTGCTGGAATTGTGCTCTGGAGACTGAAAGGGGAGAAAGGGGGTTGGGGGAGCTGACAAATGCCAGCCCTCAAATCTTAGGGCGCAATGCCAGAGTGGGGAGAACTGGGGGCAAGAAATCAGTGTGAGGGACAGGGGTGGGTGGCAGTGTCGTGGTGAGGGTGGTGCACAGACAGGGTCCAAATCAGAGCTCACATCTGGCTGAGGTGAAGGATCCAAATCAGAGCTGCACATCTGGCTGAGGTGAAGGATTCAAATCAGCTGCACATCTGGCTGAGATAAAGGTAAAGGATCCAAATCAGAGCTGCACATCTGGCTGAGATAAAGGATCCCCCCCAAATGCTGCTGGCAGGACTTGCTGGTGGCTCTCTGTCACACTCAAAGAAACCCTCAGGATGTGAGAAACAGCTCCCAGGTTCCTCAATGAGAACTGCAGAGTGCTCAGTTAAAATACGATTGGTTTATTGGGGATAAGACAATTAGGAATGAGTTGATGGATAACTTGCTGCTGCTGGATTTGAGAGCCCCACAGGCCCTGTATTCTGAAGTCCCTCCCAGCATTTCTCACTGAGCTGTTAGACCAGAAATAAAAGTTGGTTTTGCATTAAAATGCACTTGTATAAATTATTTCCATTTTATTTATTTAGCAAAAAGAAAATAATACTATT
>VYXF01004250.1:26069-53362 GCA_013397295.1 Polioptila caerulea
GCTGCACATCTGGCTGAGATAAAGGTAAAGGATCCAAATCAGAGCTGCACATCTGGCTGAGATAAAGGATCCCCCCCAAATGCTGCTGGCAGGACTTGCTGGTGGCTCTCTGTCACACTCAAAGAAACCCTCAGGATGTGAGAAACAGCTCCCAGGTTCCTCAATGAGAACTGCAGAGTGCTCAGTTAAAATACGATTGGTTTATTGGGGATAAGACAATTAGGAATGAGTTGATGGATAACTTGCTGCTGCTGGATTTGAGAGCCCCACAGGCCCTGTATTCTGAAGTCCCTCCCAGCATTTCTCACTGAGCTGTTAGACCAGAAATAAAAGTTGGTTTTGCATTAAAATGCACTTTTATAAATTATTTCCATTTTATTTATTTAGCAAAAAGAAAATAATACTATTAATATTCATAATGTCAGCCTTTTAAAACATTTTTACCCCAGTACCAAGGATGATAAAAACATCTTCAGGAGCAAAAGAAAGAGCAAGAGAGTGATGGGAGTCTTTAGTTCCCATAAGTTTAATTCCTGTAAAGTCTGGACACCTTGGGCGGATGCCTTGGCTTGAAAAGGACCTCCTGGCTCCTCCTTTTTGTCTTGGTTTTTAATTGGAGCCAGGAGAAGGAGCCCAGCCTTTGCCAGGTGAACGCGAGCTGTGCCCTGGCAGGACGCCTGCAGAGCCATTCCTGGTTTGTAGATTAAAATAAGGACAGGGAAAGGCATGGAGAGGGAGGAGAAGGAAACCCGAGAGAGAAGAGCAAAACACTTTGTTCTAATTCAGGTGAAAAAGTTCAGCTGGGTGTCCTCACAGAGCGTCTGCCACGTACAGGGCGGAGGAGGAACAAATTCCTTTTGGACATGTGCTGCATTCCCAAATTATCCCGCTGTGCCAGGCTCTAGGAACAACCCAGGCTGTGCCTGCTCAGACACCATTCCCAGGGGAGGCTCTGGGAGCAGCAGGCCGATTTTTGGGTGCTGCTGGTGGTGTTGGGACTGAACCCCTGCAGCTCTGGCTGTGTTTGATCCCTGGCTCTGTTTCCTCAGCCTTAAAATGTGCACGATCCTGATAAGAGCCCGAGGAGCTCAGGAACAGAGTGGTTTCAGCTCCTGGGTTACAAAGACGTGGCAAACAGAGGTTCTGGGCCCATTGAATATTGAATATTCCAATGAATATTCCGTTTTGAATATTCCCGTGCTTTGTTCTGCAGGGGGAAGGAAAGGTGATGCCTTTAATCAGTTATTCTGGGGTTTGTGGGGTTGGTTTAATTTTCTTTCTTCCCCTCCTTCCCTGCTGACTCCTCAGATGGAACCTGAGGGAAATCCAAGTTTTGAACTCCTGGAGAGGACAGAGGGAATGACAGGGGACCAAATTCTCTTTGTGGGGTTCTTCTCTTTGTGGGGGGCTAATTCTAATGGGCTTCACAAAATTCCTCAGAATCAAAGAATCCTGGAATGGCTTGGGTTGGGAAGGAACCTTAAATCTCATCTCCCTGCACCCCCTGCCATGGCAGGGACACCTTCCACTGTCCTTGAACACTTCCAGGGATGGGCCAGCCACAACCTCTTATATTCTTTATACATCCACACTTCCTCTTACTTTGGGCAATTAATTCTTGTTATTAAGCCCCTTAATTCCCAGATTTTCCATGCAGTGCTTGGTCACTAATGGCAAAAGCAGCCTTGCAACAAATCCCCCTGAAATTCAGTGTTACCACTCTCACTGCACGGGTCTGCTGGGCCGTTTTCCATCCAGAGAATTTTCGGATACAAAATAATCTCTTGGTAAAATCAAACTTGCTCCTGGAGCCTGGCACAGTTTTGCCAGAAAAATTCAGGCCATCCGTGGGGAAATGGAACTGACAGCATCCTGCCTGCCCTCCTGGAAACCTCACAATGTAATTTTTTTTTTGCTGTCTATTGAAGGAAAAAACTGAAATAAAATATTTCTTTAATTTTTCAAACACTCCCTGCATGCAAATGAATTTATATCAAGGTTGTTGCTGCCATTTTATTGGGGTTTTTTGTCCCTGTCAGAATAATTTCCACCATTATTTTATAATGATTTTTTTTTTTTCCTGGAGAGGAAATTCCATTTTCAGACAAGTTTTGGGCTAATGAATTGAAACTAACTGGGAGCAGAGGGAACAGAGAGGGAGTCACAGGATATGCTTGACCTGGGAAAAATTAGTTCACCTATTTGACAAAAATTATCTTTTGGCTAAGCCAGAGCCATTTTCCTGTGGAATGGAGTTGGTTTCTAATTGATTACACGCAGAGGCCACTCAGATGTCTGAAAGGCAACGCTTGGACATTTTTATTCTTTCTGTTATTGAAGAGATCCCAAGTTCAAACCAACGATTTTTAAGCTGCCATGTTTCCCATTATGTTGGTAATCAATTCCCTGCAATTCTGGCTGGCTGGAGATGTGAGTTCAGACCTCAGGAGGATTTCTGGGTTTAGGAAATCCTAAAGTAGAGTCCAGCTCTTATCCTGGAGTGGCTGAAACACTGCCAGCCCCGGGAGGGGGATGGTCCCATCATTATTTCAGTTATAGCACCTCTCCCTAAAAGAGAGCAAATTTCACTCAGACGTGGTTATATCCTCTAATTTTATAAACAGCCATATCCAAGGGCTGAGGAGAATGATGCCATCCTAAAATCCACCCCAAATTCCCTAACATATCTCTGTATCTATACCCCAGTATTTATTCATTTATTGGAGAAGCACTTGTCTTTGTTTGCCATTGTTTGTGCTGAGTAAACTCCTTGGAGACAAGGAGCAAATTCCTCGGAGAACTTGTGGCCGGATCGATTTGTGGAGCTGTTTCCATGTTTTCTGATGCAATCCAGTGTAACAATGTTGTATCCCAGTAAACATGGAAATGGAGCAAGGAAAACATTTCTCAATCGACTTCCTAAAAATACTTTTCTGGCTGGGGAGGGGCTCGAGTTTTATTCCAGGAGCTCGTTCAAGCCCTCCTCGGTTTCCACAATGTCTCAGTTTGACTCAGGCTTGGATTTCATGGATTTATGGATTGGGTAACAAAGCGCTCCGTGGGCCAAATGCCCACGAGCGTGACAAGCAAGAGCCATTCCAGAGTCCAATGTGCTGTTCCTGGGTGGAAAAGTGCCAGGCATGGCTGGAAGGCAGCTCTGGATTTGGCAAGGTGGGCAGCGCCGGCAGGGCCTTTCTGGAGCTGCCTTTTGAATATTCCCGTGCTTTGTTCTGCAGGGAGAAGAAAAGGTGATGCCTTTAATCAGTTCCCCTCGTCCCCTGCTGACTCCTCAGATGGAACCTGAGGGAAATCCAAGTTTTGAGCTCCTGGAGAGGACGGAGGGAATGACAGGGGACCAAATTCTCTGGTGTTGGGGTGAGGAGCAGCACGGAGTTGGGGCTGTGTCTCCAGAGGTGCTGTGCCTCGGCTGTCCCCTTCTCATGGAAAAGTGGAGAACTTCCCACGCTGGCAGAGCTTGGCTCCCAGCCCACAGCACAGATTCCTGTCTGTCCTCTGATCCCGCTGCTTTTTTTCCTGTTTTCAAGACACCTGACAGAGCACATCAGCCTCTGGGGCAGATAAGAGCCCCCCTGTGCATTTCCAGCCACTGCAGCCCCTTCCCAGAGGGAAGGATTCCAGCAGTGCCAACTCAGAGGGATGGAGCCAATCCAGCTTTACCCGGGGCAAGTCTGTGCAGTGACATTGAATCCGAGTGGTTTCTCCAGACACAGAGATTGTTCCATGATGAACAAAGTCCTCCTGCCCCTTTCCTCCCCACGTGTCTCTGGGTCTGTCTAAAAATAGCCCTAAACATCTGAAAATGTGTTCTAATCTTTTAACAGGAAAGTGGATGAGGTCACAAGGCTGGCAAGGGATGGGTGGAGAGAACGCTGATCTTGGCACATCTGAAAGATCCAAATGGGGTGAAGAAAGGTGGGGAAAAGGGGCCCAGAATGTCCTTTTTCCAATGGGTTTTGTCCCTATCTTTGGTGCAGATCAAACTCTGTGGGTTAAAAACCCTTTTGACATCCAGAGGGCAGGATGGGATGGGATGGGATGGGATGGGATGGGATGGGACCAGCTGTTCTGCTGTCAGCACTGTGAACTGCACAGAGAGTGGAGAGGAAAAGAAAAATCAATGGATTCAAGCACAAAAGCCAAGGTGGTCACGGACAGAGCACGGAAAGGAAAAGACAAACCAGAGTATTCAAGCTCAAAATCCAGTGTGGGCACAGCCAGGGAACAGCTCTGCTCCACTCCCTGTGTGCAGCAAGAAATGGTGGGATTCTCCTTCCATATGGTTTGGATCAAGTCCTCCCCTTTGGGTTTGGAAAATGTGTTTTCTTAGCTGACATTTGCCAATATCCCAGCCCTGCCTTGTACCTGGAGAAAAGCTGAGGGTGCACAGCCAGGGTAGGAAGCTCAGGAGCACAGGAAAGTGAAATATCCAGCAGTCCATGGGAGCAGGCAGCATCCAGGCTGGAGGTTCTCACAAGAGTTAATAAAAAACCGTATTAAATATCCTTCTGCCACCCCGACAGAGATTGCCTGGGATAAGTATTCCCTGAATTCTCATTTCCTGCTCCCGCACATCGGGCAGGGCTGGCAGAGTCACTCAGGCATGAAACACTTTGCTCCAAACTCACAGCAGCTCCATTCCAGGACTGTTATTTGCATAATTGGGTGCTAAGGAAAACAAAGCCAACAAATTGCTGATAATTGCCCAGCGTCAATTATAGGGGATAGGTCAGAGGCGGGCAGGAGGGTGAAGGCTCCAGGTGTGGGGAGGTCAAAAGCGACTGGGTTTGGAGGGGAAGCTTGTCAGGGGTAATCGCTATCAGAGCAACTGCACTGACTCGTGTTAAAGCCGTGTTTAACGACGGGTTCTGCAATATTCCAAATATTCCAGGAGAGAGGGACCGCTGCCAGCGGGAGTTCTGGGTGAGGGGCCCTGAAGAGAGCTGTGAGCACTCAGGGTGTGTGACAGGTGGAACGAGGCAGCTGCACAGGAGGATGTGAGCACAAAAACCTGTCAGAAAAGAGAGCAGAAGTCCCCAAATGAGTTTAGTGCCTGAACAGAGTGCAAGTTGTTTCCCGGGAGAGTCCCCATGATGGCTGGGAAGAGCAGTCTCTGTTGGCTGAGGCTGTGAGCCTGAGGGTCAAAGGGAATGCCCCCCTCCCTCGATGCTCTGGGTGGATCCAGAGCCCGGTGCAGGTGGCAGTGGATCCCTGGGTCCATTCCCTGTGACATTGCCAAGTGCTGGGGAACATGAAAAAGTATGGAGAGCCCGAGGAGCTGCAGTTCTTTTGGAAATGGCCTTGCTTTCAACTCCTGTTCCTTATTCTGCGAAATCCTCTCCAGAAGTTCCTTGGGTAGGGGACGGCCAGCCCCCAGATTTCCAGGGTTTGAAGCCTCTCCGGGGCAGTCCAAGCTGCGTGTGCTCCCTGAGCTCCCCCCAGAAACAGCTTGTCACACAATCACAGAGGGCACGTCGGGGACTTTGCTGGGACATGACTTTTCTCATCCTCTCAGGGATTCTCTTTCCCTTCTGTCCTCAGCAGCAGCAGCCAAGGCAGGAGAGGAACTGCCTGACAAAGGTTTCATTGACACAAGTGGATGATTTTTGCTAGAAAGCACTTCCTTCTCTGCTGAAGGCTTTGAAGTGTTGCCTTTGTTCTTTCAGGCTTGCTATTCCACCCCCCAGCCCCCCCTTTAAAAATGATAGACAAAATGCTTGAAAGTCATCTTTTAGTCCAGACAGAATAACAGGAGCAGCAACAGAAACCCTTCATTTGCAAAGGTGTCATCCTGCTCGAGTGGTGCATTTGAAATATCATTTTCTAATCCTTGTTAAGGAAACAGTGCCTTGAATAATTGAAAAGTGCTGGTTGAATTTTAAACCATGATTTACTCTTCAAGTTGTCTTCTTCCGTGTCTCCCTGCCTCTGATCTTTGTCCCTCTTTCATGTGGCTTTGGCTTCATTATCTGCAAAATGGATTTATGGAGATGAACTCCCTGTAAAGTGCTGGGAATCAGCATCCAAAGGTGCCATTGTGAGGCAGGGGTTATAAATAAATCTGGTTTTTAATGTCTGAGCAGTCTGGTAGATTTGGGGCTTCCAAAACCTGAAATTCTGTCATTTCTTTTTTTTGCTCCTTAGTACCAAGCGTTTTTAATCCCTGGTGTGGAGACCTGGCTCTCCACGGCTGAATAAAAGGAAATTTCACTTCCTTGGTGAGAGGATCAGATCTGCCTCAGACCCTGCAGGATCAGGTGCTGGGGGTCCCAGGTGAGGAGAAGGAGCCAGGATAACACAGCCAGCGAGGAAACTCCTGCCCCAAAGAACTCCAGCTCAGTCAGAGCACAGAGATCAGGGATGACTTGCTGTGGGTTGACACCAGAATCCTGGAGTGAAATTGGATTAACCCCTGATGAATTCCCTTGCTGAGAGCTTTCAAGTCCCTCTCTCCAGGCTGTTCTCCACCAGAGTGTTCCCTCGGCAGGGAAGGATGGGTGATTCCAGCAGTGCAATTCCTTTTGGTGCTCCCAGACTGAGCTGAAAAGCTTTGGCATGCAGAGCCTGGACTTTTCATTCCCCACCCCACAATCGGGGGCTCATCTGCGTCTGCTCTGACCTGGCAGCCCGGGGAGAAGAGGAGAGAGAGGATCAGCAGCAAGGCAGATTTCTGTCCACGCTCAAATCCCTGCGTTTGGAAAGGGCAAGGAAACATAAACGCCATGGAAGAAAATGCCACGAGTGAGATATCACAGAATCCCAGGATGGTTTGGGTTGGGAGGGACCTCAAAGCTCACCCAGGGCCACCCCTGCCACGGGCAGGGACACCTCCCACTGTCCCAGGGTGCTGCAGCCTGGCCTGGGACATTCCAGGGATGCAGGGGCAGCCCCAGCTTCTCTGGGAATTCCATCCCGGCCCCTCCCCGCGCTCCCAGGGAAGGATTTCTTTGTATAAAGCTGCTTTGGTTTTTTTGTCTCCGTTTCCCCGGGACCCCTGGCAGTGCCGCCCAGGGCACACCTGGGTGACCCCCGCCCTCCCCAGCAGTGCAGCAGCTCCAGCTGGAATTCCCAGCAGGACCAGCAGCCTCACTGGGAGCAGCTGGGCTGCCCTGGCCATCCCAGGGCCCTGCAGTGCCGGAGGGCTCATCCCCCGTTGGCACAGGGCTCTTAAACTGAGAAACCCTGGAGGTGATGAGGCACTAAAATCAGGGGAATCGGCCCCTGAAACCCCTTGGGTAAATCCCCAGCCAGGCTAACTCTGCCTCTCCATCTGCTCTGGTGCCTTCTCCCATCTCCTCGCGCTTACAGCAGAGCTGTGTGAGATTTTATAAACTGAATTTTCAACAAAATATTTGCCCACAATTTCGTAAATATTTCATTAAAATAATATTTCTACAAAGGAATGTTTCTAGTGTGACTGTCACTGATGGGAAGCCCATCTCACCCCTGCTGAGCTGAATTTTCCTGAGTTCTCATAATTGGGATAAGTTAGAGGTCAGTCTTTATGAACTGTACAAAATCAGAGTTATTGGGATTTATAGGGGAAGGAAAGATCATTCTTTGCTCCTTGTCCTTTGTGCTGCTCCTCTCCCTCCTTCAGGACTGCAGCAGCAGAGGAAATAAACCCCAATAAAGCAGCCTAAACGCTGCTTTTTTTTTCAAATCCCCATTCTTAGCAGAAGCAATGCTCAGCTGGAAGCCCAATAAAACCTTTGAAGAGGTAATTTGCGCCCATTCTTTTAAAGCCTTTTCCCATTTGAAATATTAGTATAAAAAGGGGATTTGAGGCATCGGGATCGCCAAAGCAAACATTTGACACGCTGTTATATTAGACTTATAGAATATAAAGCTCAGGCACGTGAAGCCAGGCTGCTGCTGGGCTGGGGCTCGGTGCTTGCTTCTGCAGGAAGGACAAAAACGACGGAAAAATTCTGTTTCTGTGGGCTTGGACTCGCTGTCGTTAAAGAGGAGGAGGATTGCACCAAGCTGGGATGGCAACAAGCTGTAAAAAGCAGATCCTGCTGTTCTAGGATGGAGGATTTGGGCTGATTTCTGTCTCTCAGCACCAGCCCAGTGCCACGGACACCCTTTCCCTCTGCTGGGCACAGATATTTTTATTTGGGTGTTGTCGTGGAGACTGCCCAGGCTCAGAGGTTCCTCTGGGTTCTGTTTCTGAAAGGTGACACCAAATCCCAGCCCTAAGGGAGGCTTTCACTTTATGGACCAGAGCATGTAAAGCTCAATCCCCGCCCTCGGGCTCAGCTCCTGGATTTTGGGAGTGGGGAGAAGGATGGAAAAATCCCCAGAGCAATAAGCAAGTGTTTGGTGTGCAGAGGGTTTGAAAAAAGTCACTTTTCACCATCCCTCCCTTTCTTTTCCTCCCTTTTTTCTGCCCTCCTGGAGGCCAGGGAAGCTCCTCTTTGTCCCCCTATCCAACTCCCTATTTTGTGAAATGTGGTGGAAACCTCTCTTTAAAATCTTTACTCCCTTGAAATTATCAATGATTAAAAACTTTGGGGGTAGAAAGGAGCGGGAGGAGAAATGCACACAGTTCTTTTGGCTTCCAGGTAAAACACTGCACATGCCCAAGGTGAAAAGCAAGGCCTGATGCTCTGTGTTTGTCATCTCCGCTTGCAAATCCAACACTGCAGCCCTCTGTTCCTGCTGGAAAGAAAAACAAACTGGGAACAATGGGAGAAAGCCCAGAGCCCGGCCTGGAGAGGGAATTCAGTCATTTCCCAGGCTCCAGCTGGAAACGGGAATCCCAGTGCTGGGATTGGGGTGGGAGGGAGCAGAGGGGGACTGGCGTGGTGTCTTTGCCCTGTCATCACTCCCGAGCCCCTTGTGCTCCCTCATTCCAGTGCCTGACAGGGATCCAGGGGTTTAAAACCTGAACTGAGCTCATTTAGCAATTTCCAGGTTCTGCTCTGACCCAGAGCTGGGCTCTGAATCCGTGGAGAGGGAAGATGGGGGAAGGTCTAAATGAGTTTATTTCTGAAGGCAGTATTTGGAAAAACCCACTGAGGTAGCCAAGAGCAGAAAATCCTGTTTGAAAGAGGGATATATTTGGTTTTCTGACTCCAGAATAAAGGAGGGGTTTTTAAATAAAACCCTGACTTTAACGAGTGATACCAAAAGTGCTGCTTGACTGCTGCCCATGGGTTTCTCCTCAGCAGAGGCACAGATTTCCCTGGAAATCGAAAAGAGAAAATAAAAAATAAAGCCCTGCACGTGCATTTAAGATGCTGTCCTTCCCCAGAAAGTTGCATTTCCCAGTGTCCATGTCCAGGACACGCTGGAAGCATGGAGGGGCCCAATGGAACCTCCCCTCACAAACGTGTCGCTGTTTTTCCTTCGCTCGTGGCATAAATCATAGGAGGGGAAAAAAAAATCCTGTTAGCACAGAGCTCAGGTTTGTTTATTTTTTTGCCAGCTGCAACATGCTACCCTCTTAGGGGATGGTGGAAAACCGGGGCTGCTGGAGGCTGGAGTGACAAGTCAGCCCCAAACTGGGGTCTGGCCCCTCTCACTGAATTACAACCTTGTCAGGAGCCTATTATCCACATCCATATATCCATTTATGCACCCAGAGATGGAGTTTTTTCCAATTAAGCTGGGGGTTTTTTATCAAATCAAATACCTGCACACTAAATTATGTTCCTGGTGCCAGGCTGGCTCTGCCTCCCTCCGCCCTGGGACACAGGGGGTTTGTTTGAGTGGCTGGGGAGGTCCCGTGGAGCTGAGGAAACGCTGCCTGACCTTCCCACGTGGGGTTTTTTGGGGGGAATATTTACCACAGCACATCCCAGGGCTGCTCCTGAATGGTAAAAATATTCCAGGGCAAAGCGTGGAGGCCTGGGGTGCTGGGTGAAGGAAGGAAGGGGCTCAGTAATGGGCTGCAGCCATCCAAGATGTTTGCTCATCTGTTTTGTGAGCCCAGTTTGTTTTGTTTATTAATAGGCCTTGAAATGCCAAGGGGAAGGGTTAAGGTGGGCTGAAAATGCCATATGTTCCTCTGGATGGAGGCTGCTTTTGTGCTGGCTAAAATTAGTGGGGTGCTGGCTTTTCCCTTTTTATCCACCCCTGTTTCCCCTTCTATTGTTGTTTTAGAAGAGGCCAGAAATCTCAGCAAATTAATCCATTTACTGAAGGTCACTTTAATCCTGGCCCAGCACTTTCCGTGCTCAGATGCAAAAAAAAAATCGGCCACGCAACAACTAAAAAAAAAATTAAATCATAAAAAGAAATTACATAATAAAATAAATTCAATAATAAAATAAAATAAATAATTAANTTCAATAATAAAATCAATAATAAAATCAATAATAAAATAAAACAAATACTTTAAATCAGTTTATAAGCTTTGTTTTTCCATGGAAGAAGAGGGGAATGAAAGTTATGAACAAACAGCATTTTTACACAAACAGGCAGGAGGTGCTCCTGCTGTCACTGTGATTTTCTGGGCGAGTATTCCACACGGGACAACTTTGGAAAAATTCCCTTGGGACACAGCATCGCTGTTCCTCAGGGTTTGATCCTCTAGGGAATCCTCACAGGAGCTTCACCAGCACCCCCCGCCCCTGCTTGCCAACACACCCAGGAACCACTGGCACCAAATCCTGCCTTTGGTGCTCCCCAGGAGCTTCAGGGCTCGGGAAGGTGAATTCTGGAGGAATTCACAGAGCGTTCCTGAAGTGCCTGTGCTGAGGGACACGTGGGGGGAAAGGATGGAACAGGACACCAGGGCAGAGCTGACATTCTCTAGGTGGCACATTTGCATTTCCATCTCATTTCTTCCCAAAAAAAGGTGATCAGGGTTTGGGGCTGCCCGGGGAGGTTTGGAGTGCCCATCCCCGGGGGTGTCCAAGGCACAGCTTGGGCTCCATGCACTGGAGGGACTTTCCCAACCTCAGTGATTCCGGGATTATTTAATATAGAAAGGGAATATGTGGCTTTTCTTGCTATTTCTGAGTTTGAAGGATGAATTAATCTCAAGGTAAAAATGTGTCTGAGAGAGAACCCAACAAAAAGAACTCGGATGTAACTGGACGTAAGTGGAGCAGGAATTGATTCCAAACAGGAAAAGCTAATACACCATGAAGGTGTCAGAAGTACAGAGTCTATTTTGGGTGGTTTGGACTATTCCACAGAGCCTGAACCTTGAGCACTGATCCCAGGGCCTAAAACCCAGCTTAAGTCACTCCAGTCCAGGCTTTTATCGTCTGAAATGGAGCTGGTGAGGTCAGGGTAAAGCATTGACTCAGGCTGAGGTTTAATACAGCCAGGAATCTGAAAAGTAATAAAATCCAGCAGGATTAAGTTGTTTCTGGAGCCTTTGTCTCATGACAAGTTCAGTAAATCCAAGAAATCAGAATGTCCTTAAGATCCAATGTCTTATCCAGCCCCCCCAGAAGACACAAATCCTTCAGGGGTCTGTACATCCAGGAATCTTAAAGGTTTGATACATCCAGGGATCTGAGAGGCAGTGAAATCCAGCAGGACTGAGGAGTTTCTGGAGCCTTTGTCTCATGACAAGTTCAGTAAATCCAAGAAATCAGAATGTCCTTAAGATCAGCGTTCTTATCCAGCCTCCCCAGCAGATACAAATCCTTCAGGGGAGGGTGACCCACGCATGAAACGGGTCCTGTGCAACCCCTCTGGTGCCTCTTTGTTCTCCCTGCTCCAAGGGGGAGGAATCAGCCACTCCAGGGAATGGTCCAGAGACAAAATGTTAATTGTGAAGTGATTTAATTGCATTATAGCCCTTATTAAACGAGGTACAAACCATAAAGGTGGCCTGCTTCTATTTTTGATGCAGATATTATGGAAATTTATGTCCCTGATGATGCCAATCTTGTGAACCCCCTCAGGTTTCTGAACAGTTTCCAAGCTGTCCCCCTCGCTCAGGGTGGAATTCTTTCCATTTTGTTCTGGTTTTGCAGCAGGGCCTGGTGAACCCCCCGCGTGTGTTTTTTGTGCTGCCCTTTCCTGCCAGCCAGGGGCTGCATCTGGCCCTGGGTTTTTTTGGCTGCTGGAAGAAAAGTTTGTTTCTGAGGTGAAAAATTTGCCTTTTAAATTTCTGCACAGTTCATACCCAGATTATAATTCATAGCCAGGGCTGAATACCAAATGACCCTGCTCCTCATTTCCACAAATATCCTGAAACGCAGAGAGGGAGGCGAGGGAAAACACTGGCCCAAATCCAGTGCTGTTCCCAAATCAATGGCATTTATGGAAAGGTTGGATTTGGCCTCTTCCATCTTTCATTTCAAGCTCTCAGATTAACAGAATATAAATATTGCATGATGCCCCAGAGCTGCCCCAGCAAATGGCTCCAAGATGCATCTTTCCCCCTTGAACAAGGCAAATCCTGTGGAAAGAAGGCTCCAGGAGAAAGACTGGAAAAGCTGTTAGTGACTGCTCCTGATGTGTGCTCCAAGGTGCTTGTGAAGACTAAAACTTGGAGGAGAAACTCCCCACATGAACCAGAAACTCTTTTTTTGGCACCGCCAGAACAATCCACAGTTGCCTTTTCCATGATGCATCATTAAAAAGGTTTCGTCAAACTTAGTCCTGCTGGTTCCACGCTGTCTGTTATCCCAGGAACTTTCCATAACAAAGGAAGAGAAGGAAATGTGAGCTTTAGTGAAAGGGAGATAAACTGGCTGGAGATTATACTGAGGAGTTTTCAGCACAGTTGGACAAGGTTTGCCATCTCCTGGGAATTACAGCTTACTCCTGCTCTGTTCCCTGTTTTCCAGAGGTGTGGAAGCAGCTCAGAGTTTTTAATTCTGAATTAATCACCTTAATGTGACACCAGGAGTGCTCCGTGTCTGATGATGATTCCTTTTGGGATGCCAAGCAAAGGGATTTGTCGAAAAAACACAACTCCCACCATCCCTGCTCTCCCATGCCAAAATAGTGGCCAAGCACAGGTTTCACTTCCATTTTGGAATCGTTGCCTTCTGGGATTGAAATTTTGGGATAAAACACACAGATTTCAGCTGGATCCCTTGGGATGCCAAGCTCTGGTCCTTTAGGAGACCTGTGGTGTGGAACACGTGGTTGTGATTTCTCCATCGGTGCTGGAGCTGCTGTTCCTGTGTCCTTTTTCTGGCACATCATTAATAAACTGGGAATTTCATCCCTGATTTCCACGGTGTCCTGCTGAAAACCACCTGGGTTTCACTTTTCAGCAACACTGAAAATGGGTAAAAGAAGAAGAGGGGGGGCCGAGCGTGGTGGTTGTGTTTGAGCTGGGATCAGCCTTGATCCATCAGCTTGGAATGAGCATCCGTGCTGGGGAAAAAACACAACTGCAAATTCAGATGTCCAGGGCTCGTGAAGGATTTTCCAGCATTGCCTCTCCAGGGAGGAACCTTTCACTAAACAGGACCTTGGCCAAACCTTTGTTGCCTCAGTAGGGCGTGCAGTGAGCCTTTATTATGTCTTATCTGAGGAGACAGAGAACGATTTCTGCCCTTCTGCAGCAGCATTCCCTGAATGTCAAGACCCGATGTGTGTTCTTCCTGTTTTCCCTTGCTGTGCATGATTAACTCCAGTTCCTGCCACTCTCCTGTGTCTCATTTCCCAAAAGCTGGTCTCACCAATCCAGATGGTTTTGGGGATTGATCCTTTTCCAGGAGCTGTTACAGGAGGCGGCCTTTGCCAGCAGGTGTCACCATAAGAGAACGATAATTCCAGTTCCAGCTCGGCTGTTCTGCAGGAAACGGGAATTCTGTCCCTGCAGTCATCCCTGCTCCGCATCCCATGGCATCTCCTTTATTCCACAGTGACTTAGCACTGGTTTGGGAAATTAAAACGGCCTGGAAAAAAAAAACCCAAGACTCCCAATCCAAGGGAACCACACGGAGTTTGGAAAGGAGCTCGGCAAAATTATCAGGGGTTCTATGACGTGGTGGCAGCAGGGAAGGGGGCGAGGATTTGGGGTGGCAGAGGCCTCTGGGGCTGTGTTCCATCGATCCCCGGGGCTGCAGCACCGGCAGCTTTTCCTCCTTCCCAGTTCCAGGGTGCCCTGAGCTGTGCCTGCTCCTCACACCCAGGTGTTTGCCCCAGAGCTCCGGGAGTCCCTCCCAGGTGTGCTGGAACCTCTCCCCGGGGTTTATTCCGGGGATCAGCAGAGCAGTGAGGGTCTCCTTGTTCTCCCGCTCTCCCCTTTGGCTTGCCTGGGGATTTCAGTCACACCTCTCCCCCAAACCACCAGCAACAAGTGTCTGTCCAAAGGATTGCCAGGACTGGCTTCGACTAAAGGGGCCTGTCTCCCACATTTCATTATTTTCACGAGCTGTGACTGCAGAGGGGTTTTGGAGTGGTTCTGGTCATTTTTTGGAGCCTGGGCGGCTGCAGGACAACCTGGATCCCCGGGACTGCCACGTGCCAGGGAACACGTTTTTGGATTTCTCTTTCCTTGCATAAATACTGGAAATGAAACCCGCTGCAAACTGAAAGATTAGTATTTAGCTCTTTATCTAAATACACTCCGTTCTCCCCTTCCCCAAAATAAAATAGCGTTGTTTGAAATTTCCAGGGAAGCTAAAGGCCTAAAGCATTGGGTGAGATGTAAATTTCTTAAAATATTTATCCATCCATAAGTGGCTACATATTTGACATTATTATAGGGCTTCTCAGTGTTCCATTTTATTAAAAAATATTTATTTGGTTTCTAAGATTACTGCTTCTCCGACCACAGAAAATTCAATTACCGAAAACTGCAGCTATCAAATTGGTTGAAAATAAATAGCCTTTTATCCAAACCTGGCATGGGCTGGTTTACTTTTAATACATAACCATAAAAAAAAGAAGCTCTTTCCACCTAGAGCTGGTTGGTTACAGAGCGAGAAGCCAAGGAATACTTTGCATCATCAGGTTTTATTTAAAATAAGGGAGGGAGGGGGAGAAAATAAGTCGTTAGGAGGCTANNNTTTTTTTTTTTTTTTTTTTTTTTTTTTGTTCGAATTAGCGACAGGAGATCTCTCAAGGTGTTTTTCTTTTGTTGCCATAAGTGAGTTTTGATTCACGAGATACGCAGGGAACGATCCCGAATGTTTTCCGGATGTCTCCTACCTGCGAGGTTTAAAACACTGAGTTTGCGAGTGGTGAAGAATAGAAAGGAGTGCTGGAAGAACGGCTGGAGGTCACCTGGGCGGGTTTGTTAATTGGTTTTCATCTTGCAGAGGTTTATTAATGAAGGAGGGGCCCGAGTGTGGGTAAAGGATCCGGGATAGAGGAGAAATACGCGTTGTCTGCTCGGCCCCAAAATCTTCTGACCTAACAATGCTCTTGCAAAAAATAAACCAGAAGGGAGCGAATTAAAAAGAATATTCGCCATTTCCACCTCTTAACGAGCCGGGCTGAGAACTCCCGCTCCTTTAATTTGTCCGACAGCCACGTCCCTTCTGCAGGGCTGCGAAGTCCCTGCCCTTCCCGGCGCTCCTGAGGTCACCGCATCTTTCAGCCGGGGCCCGGGGGGCATCAAAGGCTGGAATGTGAAGCATCCCTGCCCCGTGGCACGGCAGGAGCTGCGCTAACAGGAGCTGTTGGCGCTGCGCTGGCGCGGAGCCCCCGCCGGCCCCACATCAAGGATGCTGCTGAGAGATGGGGATGCTCCAAAGAGCCGCCCCGGCATGAAAAGCCACGAGATCAAAGCTCGGGAGAAAGGGAGATAAGCCCCAAAAATGCTGGTTTGCAGGGAAGATGCCTGGCTGCCGATGGAGTGAGCGTCCAGGTAACCTCCGAGGTGAGGTTAAGAGAGAAACAAGATTGAAAACCTCCCCGTTTATCGCTTTGGGAAGAAGTCTCAGCTCCCCGAAGGATCGGTGGGGAAATCGGGCGGCTGCTGAGACGGGTTAAAATATTCCCATGTGTCTCCCACCGGGCACACGGGGAGAATGGCAGCTCGAACCATTCCCTGGAAAACTGGAAGCGTTGCGTTGTCCCCGTTTTCTGAGTTTTCAGCCTTTGGGGATGCGCGGGAGGAGGATCACCTGGAGATCTTGGCCGGAGCTCGTGGGTGAAGGCAGCAAGCCGGACCTTTCCCCAGCTTGGCCCCTTTAGGTGGCACCGAAATTCCCGGTGCCCTCAGCCCATGCAGCTGCCAGACAGAGACATCACAAAGGGCTGTGCTGCCAAGTTCATTGCAGCGAAATCGCGCTTGGAAAGGGCTTTAGGGAGATTTTGTGAGGAAAGGACTCACTTAGGGTTGAAGAATAGCTGGCTGCTCTTGCGTGGATGTGGTTTTGCAGGTCTGTACACACATCCCATTGTACACAAAAGCCACTTATTTGTTTAAGGCCGTTGCTGAGTGTATTATGTGACACGGAGCCATCCAGAGAGGCTGCTCCAGCCAGACCTGCAGGCAGAGCAGAGCCCGGAGCTGCACTTTAATCCCCTTTCTGCCGTGATTTCCCAATTGCATCGGCAGGCGAAGTCTCCCTGAGCTCGGGGTGTGATTGTGCAGGAAGATCAAACATCCCTGGCTTTTCCAGGAGCCTTTCCCCGGCTCCCCGGGGGAGAACCAACCCCCCCTGCTCCCTGCAGGGCCGGGGAGCTGCGATGCTGCTGAAATGTTCCCGGGGATAAAATGTAGTTGGGGGATCTGTAATGGATCCTGCACTCAAAGCCAATAGAGCATGAGCTCAGCAATCAGTTGGCAGCCCATAAAATCTCCGTTACCTTTCTTTTCTTTTCCTCTTTTTTTCAACTCTGGTTCTTAAAGTGATGGTGTGAGGGAAGCTGAAAGGTTGGGAATTACAGGAGCAGCTCCAGATTTCTGTAGCAAATGGAAATAAAAGTTGCAGTTTTCTGTTGGGCTGGGTGACTGCAGTGATGTCCCCACGGTCCCACTCAGGCTGAGCCCAGCCTAAACTCGCACTCTTAGCTGGTGCCTCCTGACCAGCAGTGAAACAACATCACTTGCAGCCATCGCTGGAAGTGTGCTGGTCCAAAACCCCTCTGTATTTATATATATTTTGAATGTCTGCTTCCAGATAACGTTGCTTTCCTCGTTTTGAAAACCCTGCCTTGAATAAAGAGCTTCTTTGGGAGCTTTTTAAATGGGAGTTAGTGCTTAATGTTGCCTTGGTAGCAGAGACCCTTCATGTTCCAGGGTTCCTACAAATAACACATTGACTGTGGCCCCACTTTATATTCTCACTAAATCAAGGTAAAGTTTTTTAAAGCCCAATTCATATTAAAAAATTTTCCTGCGGGTGTGAAGTGATTTTGACAGAGGCGCAGCTCCTGCCGAGAGCCCTCCAGACTTGTGGCTTCAGAGCGAAGAAGGGAAAAAATATAGCTTGGGGTGGGGACAGGAGGTAGAAATAGTTGAGAGGACCCTTTGGTCTTTAATTCATGTCAGAAGAGCCCCAGCTGTCACCCAGCACTTGCCCCAGATTTATGGATCATCTGTTTTGTTAATGCTTGTGGATCTCTTGCTGAACATAACCCTTCTGGAGGGCTTTTTGGCTGATCAAAGGCTGCTCGAGCTATAAATGTCCCTGTGATATCTTGAGGTTTTGCTGAGAAGAAGCTGCATTGATGGAAGGGTTCTTGGGGTTCTGACAGAGCCATATTTCTTCCCCGCGTATCTCCACAAGCTGCACTTTCATTTTCTGTATATTGAACAATCTGTGCTTTAAAAGAACCAGCTGAGGGATTTCTGGGCTGGCTGTGACCATGTGGAGCAAGAGCCTTTATTCTTTGTCAGTATTACCTGAAATACCGAACAGCTACTTTTAAATATTTACAACATTTTGTCTTGAATTCCCCCAAAATAAAGTTTTATAGAGTTTATATCCGTGTGCCTGCAGGTGGAGAAGATTTAAGGCTGAACACAAACAGAGCAGAGCAGGATTTGAAGCTTGTGTAGCTCACCATGTGACAACTGGTTCTTCACCCTTCAGTCCCAGCGGTTTTCCAGTCTGAGGTTGTTATTTTGATGGAATTTAGGGCTGCTCATGGATCAGCAGCTGCCAGGCACATGTGGGTCCTCTCCCCCCCTGCATCACCTTGGGGGCTCAGATGAGTTTCTCCCCTGCACCATTCCAGCAGCAGCTCCTCGGCAGGGTCTGGCACTGGGGACTGGTGAAAACAGGGAGTTTGTGATTAACTCTCCTCCTTGGAATAGGCATGGCTTGTAAGAGGAAGGAGTTTCATTATTCCTGTGGAATTCCATGGGCAATACTGGATTTCTGCACTCCTAGACTGGACGAAGCCTGGAGGTGTCTGGAGTTCGCCAGAAGCACCTAAAGCACAAAGGAATTGTTTCACTGTGCCCGAGATGAGAAAGGATCATCCACCAGAGGAAGGATGGCAGCAGAGAGACTGAATTTTCAAATCCTGGAATGGTTTGGGCTTGGAAGGGACCTCAAAGATCATTTAATTCCACCCCTGCCATGAGCAGAAACACCTTCCACTATCCCAGGGTGCTCCAGCCTGGCCATGGACACTTCCAGGGATCCAGGGGCAGCCACAGCGTCTCTGTGGAACCTGGGATTTTAGGACACACCCGAATTGTTTTCACTTTTAACTGCACCCCTGCCATAGAGAGACCAAAAAGTCTTGAAGGTTCCTTCAGCTTTTGGATGGGAGCTTTGCCAAGGATGGAGCGAGGCCGGAAGCTCGTGTGCCTTTGGGGGACAAACCAACCAGCAGCACCCCTGTGTTCACCACTGAACTGTGTCCTCAAAACTCAGTGACCTGAGACATCAAAGTGCACTCGGCATCTCTGTGTGCCTCCCCTCGGAGCTTTGAGAAAGGAGGGGAGTCAGGGGCTTTGCCATTTTCCTCACTTGCAGAACAATTTCCACCAGGCCTCAGTGCAGCACAGGAGGCAGAGCAGCGCCGCTCTTGGAAGGAGCACCAGGAGTTACCTTGCTCAGAATTAAGTTCAGCTTGTACAAAATAGTGTTTTATACAGGCATGTAAGAAATATTCATCTCCTTCATTACTGTTACTAGCAGCAATATTCACCCATTTCCTAAGAGTATCTCTGTATGAACACGATTTCAGGAAAATGGAGCACAGGAGAAAACAGAAAGCAAAACCAAAAACTGAGGAGCAAGCTTCCAAGTGAGTTCTTGTAGCAGTAACTGAGGCTTTGATAAAAATTAGGCACATTCCCGTAGGGAATATCCCTTGTCCTGGAGCCTGCAGGGATTTGCTACAACATTTGGAGAGTTTCTGGATGTGGGAGATAAGAAAAAATCTGAGAAATTGGAATTTTGAAGTGGTTTCAGAGGAGTCATTCCATGGTTTGGCTCGACAGCAGCACAGGTGAGTCTGCTGGAATTGTTTCCCTGGGAATATCCCCGGGAATGAGCATCCCAAAAGTGCCTCCACAGGGGAGGGGGTGAGAGAAGGAAGACGGTGCCCAGACCACAGTGGGTGCACTTGATCAGGCTCCAGACTAATTCCGTTTCAGGCTTCTCCTGATCCAGGTTTTAGGTTTGCTGCTTTTAGAACCGAAACCAAGGGCAGCTGCCGGCCCCTGCGTGGAGCACTCGGGAAGGGCCGCGGCATTCCGGGATCTCTGGAGCAAAGGTGTTAATTTTCATCCATTTTTAGCCAGGCATGATTATTGCTGGCCTGACCATTTCATTTGAAATGCTTTAATTGCTTGAGAACAAACTGTTTGACACAATTCCCACCGCAGCTGAGCGATACTTTGGGAGCCAAATATTCTGGCAGGGCCCAGGATTATTTTGTGTGTGAGAGAGCAGGGAAGGGGCACAGAGCACTCCATGAAAAGCTAAAACCACGGCCTGCTGTCCATTCCATCACTTGCTAGGAATTCAAGTAGAATTTCATCGGAGATCTGTGTTTTAGGTACAAATTTGGAGGGTTTATTGCAGCTTTAAAGTGCACAAAGATTATTTTCCTTTAATTCCAAGTCACATTACACCCAGCCAAGCCTGGTGTCATTTTACAGACATGAAAACATAGAAATTCTCTTCTCAAATTCCCTGTTGTTTATTGGTGAGGATTCTCCTTTCTTTTACAGCAGCAATGGGGAGGAATTCATTGCCTCAGCTGGTTTTATTTCTATTATTTATGTTCCTCCTTCAGTGTTTGTTAATCTGAAATCAGATAACAAACTCTGTCCCGTCTGATTTAAGGCCATGGATAGATGAGAAAAGAGAAAAAAGCTGAAGCATCTGAGCTAATAATTCATAATTAATAAGCTTTGCATATTTCTGAGGTCGGCAACATTCTCAGGGCAGTTCAAAGGTTTTATCCTCTTTTGGTTTGTTCCAAATAATGGGATTTTTTCCCCAACTTTCTATTGAATTGCATTAGACCTTCTGGAAAAAATTTATGTTAAGATGAGCCTGCAGTTTTGCTGTTGTCAGGCTGACAAGAGGAATCCATGGGAGTGTGTGGAGGGATGAATAAAACTGGGATTACATTTGATCTTCTGCGTTTCTCACAATGTTATCTGGAAAGCCACGAGCAAACATTTTAATCTTCTGTGGTGAATCAAGAAACACTGGGAATGGGGCTTGCTCAGGGCACACATGGAGCTTCCAGCCCACAGCAGGAAGGTTGGGAGTGTGAAATGATGCTGTGCTGTACTCAGAAATCTGTAAAAACGCCCAGTTCCCTTCAGGGTGAAGTAAAAAATAATCCCACATATTCATTTCTGATATTAATGCAACATTTCTCCAGGAATATTGCTAGAATTCCTTTAAAAGAGTATGGAATGGCCCCAGCGTGTGAATTTAAGGTGGATTTTTGCTCTCCTTTCCAAAAAGAAACATGAAGAAAAGGGAAGCTGAAGAAATGTAGGAATTTTGGAATAAATATCAGAAATAGAGATTTCAAAGTCCAAAGTTTGCAGTGAAAACCAATCTCCTTTTCTGGCTAGGGCCAGAGTAGCTCACAATCAAATTTCCAGGATTTTTCATGGACATTTTCCAGCCTGGAAGCACAGAGGGAGCATGTACAGACAGCAAAGGATGGAAAAGGGGTGGTAAATTCCCTAATAAATCTGTCAGTAGGAAAGACCCTTGGAAAGAGCCGGGTTTGTAGCTGTCTCCAGCTACCACATCCCATCTTTTAACAGCAGAAAGAGCTGGGTTTAAAACTCCATTTCTCCTCTGAAAATGTTATATTTGCTGGCATAAGATGGCAGCTTTTGACATTGGAATATGGAGCCATTCCTTTAGATTTACAGCCTCCAAGTCCATATTCCCTTGAAGATTAAACCTTCATTAAGTTCCCCCTTTTTTTTCCCCTTTATTTCCTGCCTTTTGCTCACATCACACTCTTGACTTTATAAGCACTCCTGGGTTTAGTGCTTTAATAAAAACAGCTTTGGTGGAGGTTTAAAGGCCCTTCAGGTTCCCCCAAAACCTTTTGGAAAGTGCCCCCTAAATCAGTAACCCAGCCTCCCTTCCCAATCCCCTCGTCTCCCACCATACATCTCCACTGAGGTGCATCCAGAAGAAGGAATTCCAGCCTGGAATTTCAGCAAGCAAACCCGGCCTCTCCACGTGCTAATCAGGGAAAATCAGCTGCAGCCCAGCTTTGCAAGGTTGCACGTCTGTAATTGTTAACATCTCTGAGCCCATCACTCCATGCGAGGGAGGGAGAGCCGAACTCCTTCCCCAGCCAACACCCCTCGCTGATCCCATTGTTTCAGTGCCACTGCTGAGCTGAGTTGTGGCGAAAAAAGAGATGCTGAGAACCTTTTTCCAAAACTCCAAGGTTCAAAATCATCTCTGCAGCCTGGCTTACGCTGGTTGATCGATGTTTCACCTTTACGCTTCACAAACATTTTTGCGCTGGGCGTTAGCAGAGTGAGTTTCCCGAGTAAGAATAAGTTTTTCTCTTTTCCTCTCCCTTTTTGGGATCATTTTTTCCCCCCATTGTTATGACTAGACAGAGCATCCTACTGAGCGCATTAGCCAGGCTCTGACTCGGGACACCTACGGCTCGGAATGCCATTGCTCCCCGCGAGGAGAGGGCTGAGCCCTCCTCTCCTGCAGCCCTGAACCCCTCTCCGTGGCCATATTTCTGCCCCAGGAATATTTTGCTGGCAGCTCCAGCCAGGCAGCGTTGGAGAGCTGCGGTAGTTTGTTGTCAAAATGAAAAATGGTTCAGTGCAAAAGGTCCCGGCACTGGGATGCGAACAATCAAGGAACACTAAGTCAAGCGTTTGACAAGGAACTTTGGTCTTGCTGTTAAATACCACTTAATATTGTCCTGCCCGATAATCCCTGCTGTTTAACAACCCTGGAATCACGGCTCGGGGATGGCATCCTGCCTTTCCTGAGGGGGAAATCCCGGCCAGATGTCAGGGGTTGCCGGCAGAGGGAAAGATGTGTCCGCTACCAGCCGGGGGAAATTGAGATGTTGTGAAAAGGAGACAATTGCAGGCACGTTGTGGTCTCGGTGCTGCTTTGGGGTTTTGAGGCGAACCCTGTGCTTCATTCGGTTCTTTTTCTCAGGGTTAGGATTAAAAGTGCAAGAGATAGAATTCGTGTTCAGACTTGGATGTTTATTATTTCTGATCTAACTTACAGCTTCATTGACTGTGAGTGCTGCTCCATGCTGAGTTACCAGAGCAGAAATGGAGAGCTGAGTTCTGTCTTCAAGGTCTTTTTAAGCTTAAATTACCCAATTATGAGATGCCAACTAATTTATTTTAACTTCTAACCCAATAACAAGCTACCCATGTCTTGTACTGCGGATTTTTCCAATGAATCACAAAAAATCACCCAAACTTGTGAAAAAGAAGGAGACTATGCCTTAAACCTTCCATCTTGTTATATGTGTATTGCTGTATCTTAAAACCCTAAACTCTAAATCTGTCACCCTGTGAGATAATAACACTTCTATTCAACTCTACACTCATAATCCCAGTTTTGGAAGCCTTTCCCATGGCCTCAGGTCAAATGCAGTGTGTTTTTGAGGATCAGTCCCTGTCAGCAGAGAAAGCCTGAAATCCTCTGTGTCCAGGGCTCTGACAGGGTTTGTGTTGCAGTTCCAGCCAAGGGTGGTTAGAGGTGGAAACTGAGGAATTTCCAGCCCTCGTGGAAGCTGCTGTGCACTGGGAGCAACCTCGGAGCATCTCGGCCTTTATTCGGAGTGGAACTGGAAAATTTTGCTGTTATCACCTCAATCTCCACAGCTCCACCTTCAAAAGTCCTCCCCCGTGGGACAGGTTGTCTTCTCCAGTGAAGATTTGTTGTCTTCAGGCCATGACCTCTCCTGTGT
The DNA here is from genome assembly GCA_013397295.1 of Polioptila caerulea. NCBI lineage: Eukaryota > Metazoa > Chordata > Aves > Passeriformes > Certhiidae > Polioptila > Polioptila caerulea. Next base: position 49,326 of record VYXF01004250.1, read on the forward strand.
CCCTGCTTTGATAGGTCCTGCTCAGATAAACCTCAGATCTCAGGAACATTTTCCTCCTTGCCTTACAATCCCTGATCCCCAGCCACCTTTGTCTGTTTTGATGTGTCTTTTTGGTTGGTTGGGTTCTTTCTGTAACTGATTTTTATTTTTCAATTTTATTTTAATACTTTTTATTTAATCTTTGTCAATAAAACCCTTTCCTTTTTGTGAGTTTGGTCCCATTCCGAACCCAAAATTCTGCATCATGAATTGGAAACAGTGTGAAGAGATTCCTCACAAAGGTGTCAGAAGATGAACAGATTATTGACCTGAGAGTCCAAAGGACATTTCTTCATTTTAGCCTGGCTACAAATCCAAGCTGGAGCCAGGAATAATCATAATCACAGTGGGAGGTGAGGGGGAAAAAAGGAAAAAATAGTCAGGCTGTAGGAAAGTTAAATGGGCAAATGCAATTGTTATTGACCTTTAAATTCCAGCCAGGAATTCCAGGGTCACAAACAGTTTAAAGTGGACAATTTTTGGCCAAAAATGTTAAGGATTCCTCATCCCTTGGCAGTGTCCAAGGCCAGGCTGGAGCAGCCTGGGACAGGGGGAGGTGTCCCTGCCCATGGCAGGGGTGGCACTGGCTGGGCTTTAAGGTCCCTCCAACCCAAAGCACTCTGTGGTTCCATGAATTTGGGGATAATTAGTTATGGATTTCTGGAAGGAGAAGCCCGAGCAGTTTAGGAAGAGCTTTCAGGCAGCCTTTGGAGAAAAGAGTCGAGACCTGAAACAGCTCAGCCCCTCCTTGGTGACACTTTGGGGACAGTTTCCTGCAGCCCAGGGGAGAGAGGCAGAGCTGGGCCTGGCACTTTTCCCAATCCTGGCTGTTCCTGCCCCCCGGAGCTGTCAGGGAAGGCCTGGCTGGAGCAGCATTGTGTTTGCAGCCCCAGCTGAACCCACCATCCCCGACAGAGGCAGGGAAAGGCTGGGAGAGGTGGCTGCTGGCAAATATTTTCCTTCCCTTGATGTGTCAGCAGGGCTCTGGCAGGTGCCCTTAGGAAAACACATCCCACATTTCGGAGCACTCAATACCCCCAGGGCCGGCCTTGGGGCCCTGCCCCACACCTGAGGGGTCCAAAGGCAAACACAGCCCCTGCTCCGTGGGCTGGGGGCACAGAGGGCTGGGGAGAAGATGTTTGGAGCTGGGAGAAGCTGGAAAAGCAGGGGAATGATGCCTTCAGTGTCAGCTTTCATGTTTTCCACACTCTGCACTGCATTGGGGTGTAATTCTGAACTCCATGTACAGTGTCAGCCAGGTCTCCTCACAGTTCAGTCCCACAGAACAATCCTTTGGCAGCCCCAGAACCAAGGACACGCTGCAGCCTCAGCCCCAAAAGTGCAAACAGCAGAGAACTGAGGGGAGCAGCCTGGGAGGGTGGGACTGCATCACCTGGGGCTGGAATGGGACTCCTGGGGTTGGGTTTCTCCATGGACAGGAGCTGCTCCCAATTCTTGGGATGGGTTAATCTGCACCTGCAAGAGGTGAAGTGGAAATTTTGTTCAGGGTTTTCCAAGATGAAGGATGAAAACAGAGGGAAACTCACCTGGAGATGGGGGTGTGTCCAGTTTGGGGGTTTGATGTGGGAAGAAGGAAAGGTGGAAATGGGATGTGGAGCTGGGATTTCTCTGTCTCAGCTGGATTTAGAGCTGGGCAGTCCTTGGTGCTTCACTGGAAGGGTTTTCACAGGGAAAACTCCATCCTGCCAGGACCTGAGTGAGGCTTTGGGTGGGATGGGGTGTCACTGTGACACTCACAGGTATTTCTGGTAACTCAGCCTGGCCTGCAGATCTGGATTCTCCAGCTTTCCCATCACACAGGAGCTGGAAGGATAGGACAAGCAACCCCAGTCGCATTTTTAGGACTTTTTAGCTGATAATTCCCTAAATAACCACCTTGAACAGCCAGGGGAGCAAAAAACCTCCTGAAACTGCCCAAGTTAAAGCTCCAAAATCACCAGGGGTGTCTGCAGCCCAGCTGGAAATGCCAATCCCAGGAGAGGCCAGCATTTGGGATCAGCCTGTGGCTGGGAAGGCCCAGGGGTGTTGTAGGCAGGCACAAATATCCATCCCCATTTTTCCCAGGACTTCCCAGGAATGGATGTGCTATCAGCAGCTCGAGGGTTATTAATGGAGCATGGTCACGAGCCAGTGGAAATGTCTCACTCTGGATTAAAAAATGAGGTTTCCAGGATCACTCTGGAGCTCAGCCCAAAGCTTTGCCTTTTGGGTTGGCCAGTGAAGGTCCTTAGAAGCTGTTGTGGTTGTTTCCCTCTCGTTTCCATCATTAGCCATGGAAATTTCAGGATGTCGAGGCAGTGGGCAGCCAGGGTGCAGTGGAACTTTGTCCTCAACTCTGCTCCATCAGGCTCTAATCTAACAGAGTTTGCTCTTGAGGAATGCTTCACCAAATTCTTGTGGTCTAAGAGCAGAAAACAGTAAATCAGAGTTCTGGGCTCCTGCTCTCAATTCTTTCATCTCCAACTATTCTATCTTCTAATATTTCTCAAAAAAATTTATAGATAATTACCTCATTATATGCTTTCTCAATTTAAAAAAAGAAATCAAAATTTATTTCTGGACCCTTCCAAATTTTTCTTCATTGTCTGTGAAGTTCCCTGCTCTTCTTTTCCATCTGGCCAAGTGACTTCAGGAAAAGCACTCAGCTCATTTTTAGTCATCAGTTTTTCAGCTGCAAGGAAAGCGATTGGATCTTTCACAAAAATGATAGGAAAACCCCAAAGTTTGCTGGAATCAAATTCTCAGCCGTGTGCTAGGAAAGGACCAACTTTCTCTCATCTTCTTTTGAAAGTTATGGCCTCTAATAGTCACTCTGAACCCTATTCCCTGAATATCCATTTTCAACCAGAAATTCAGGATGAGATCCGAACTGGAATGCAGCAGCTTGGGAGACTGGGAGCAGATTGACTCACCCAAATCACTCTGCACCTTGGGCTTTTCCTCTCCTCCACCAACAAATCCAACCCTTATTATCCTGAGCTGCTTCCTGCACTGGCTCCTTTCCAGGGCTTTGCCTTGCCAAAATTTCCGCCTGTCTGTGGGGACGCTCTCCTTGTTTTCACTTCCTGACCTGCAGTTAATGGGACCCACCTGGTCTGGTTTGGAGATGCGTCAGCAGAAGGGCCCAGCGTTTTTGGGAAGCCCCCTTGGAAGCCGTGTGGAGCCCAGACTCCACCCCAGGCAAGGCAGGAAGCCACAGCCAACGTCACGGGGGCTGAAAATTGCCTTTGGAGCAGAATGGCCCCACTCGGAGAGGCAAATTCCTGAGGGGCAGCCCAAATAAATCCCTGAGTGTCACTATGGGCACTGCGGGATCTTCCCAGGAAGAGTTTTAGGTGCAGAGCTGACTGCAGGCACAAGTGGGAGTGGAGGGAAACTCCTGGGTCTCACAGCAGCTCCTGCCTTGCAAAATCCCCCTGTTCCAACCTCCAGCAGGACTCGAACCACTGCAAGGGAAAGAAAAGGGACAGACAGGCTTGGAGAATTCCCAACAAAGCCTTGTGCTGGTGGATATTGTGGATAAATGTCAAACAACAGCAGCTTGCTGAGGTTTTGTTGGGAATTCTAACTCCTTTGTCTCTTCCCAGAGATGTGGATCCAACCCTTCCCAGCCCAGCCACTGTGAGCAGTGGCAATCTTTCATTCCTGCTCCTTCCTTTCTTCTCCCTGGTCACTGAAACGCTCAGGCTGAGCCAAGAGGAGATGAAACTCTTCAAAAGTGTATCTGTGGTTTGCAGAGAATTCCCTCCATCAGTGCTCCATGTTTTGGAGGGAGGAGAACAAGAAAGTGAAGAGGGGAAGAGGGGAAGAGGGGAAGAGGGGAAGAGGGGAAGAGGGGAAGAGGTTCCTCAGAGGCAGCAAGAGTTTCACCCCCAGGTGAACTTCCCTGGGAGGGCAAGTTAAAAACTGGAGAAGGTGATTGATAGGAAATTGTCAGTTCTACTCTAAAGCAGATCCCAAATCCAGACAAACACAGG
>VYXF01004250.1:82243-100344 GCA_013397295.1 Polioptila caerulea
GGGGATGTGATGGGTTAAATTCATCCCAGCCCTGGGGATGTGATGGGTTAAATTCAGCCCAGCCCGAGGGATGGGATGGGTTAAATTCAGCCCAGCCCGGGGGATGCTCCACATCCTGCAGGTCCCTGCCCCAGGAGGGGCCAGGCTGGGCACTGGAATTCCTGCTCCTGTCCCTGGACAGTGCCCAACACCAGGAACAGAGGGCTGGAATTTGGGACAGGGACCAATTCCTGCTTGATGCCTGTTGATTTTTGCCTTTTTTCTTGTATACATTCTCTGTATCCTTTGCACATCTGCTTGGAGCTCTGTAGCTCGTTACTGCATTCATAGCTGGTTTTCCCAGTAGTTTTCCATACCCTTTCCCAAGGCAGAAAGACAAAACACCTTCTAAGGGCCCTTGTCCTGTCTTGGTTCTCCCTGGCTGCCAAGGATGGGAACAACTCTTCAGGTCACATTTTTATTAAAATCCAGCTGGTATCAAAGAGGGGGACTGCAGAAAAGGGTTGAACCAGGAGGGGAAATTCCCTTATCAACTGTGCTTCTAATTGGGAATTCTTGTCAAATGTGCCAATCAACTAAACCTGTAAAACTTTGTTCATCCCATGGGGAGTGGTCTTTTGTGGACATTTTTTCCATATCTGCCCCTGGAGCTCTCCAAGATCCACCTTTACATTCCCTCCTGCACTAATGTTATCTCCAAAGGGTGATGTTCCTTTTCTGGGTTGAGCAAGGCACCAGTTCCCTGTCCCCTGGGCAGTATCCCAATGCCAGGAGGGGGGCAGAGGGCTGGGATTTGGGACAGTGACTCTCTCAGAGCCCTCCCTGGTTAGACAAAGAGCAGGAGTGGGTAATTCCAGCACAGTTCTGTCTCTCTTGTTTTCCTTTCACCTAAAAACAAAATCATCCCCCCAGCCCCAGTTTAGCAGAGGCAGAACCTTTTGACCCATCACAGAATTCCCAGAGAGGCTGGGGCTGTCCCACCTCTGGAAGTGTCCAAGGTGAGGCTGAACAGGGCTTGGAGCACCCTGGGATAGTGGAAGGTGTCCCTGCCCATGGCACTGGATGGGTTTTTAAATCCCTCCAAAACCATTCCATAATTCCATGATGAATGTCCCTTGTGCTTCTCAGCTGGAAGAACCAACCAGTCCAACCACGAGCTGCTGTTGCTCCTGCTAGAATTCCATTCTGGTAATTTTCCGTGAAAGGAGGAGCTGTTATTAGTTGGGATAAATTTTCCAGGTTGTTTGGGTGTATTTCTGTTCCATTGATCAATAGGAAATGGCCGGAGCACCCTCACACTTCTGTAATAGTCTGTTTTATGTGGGGCTTATAATCTAAATCCATTTTCCCTCTTTTAGTCCAAAGCCTGTGACTTAGAAATTCTACCACCAGGAGTAAACCCATAAAGGTGGACAAAAATCATCATTCCAGGGAAATCCTTCAATCCCAGTCAATGTAAATAATATTTACTGGGACATCTAGTGGAAGAACAACACAGTGCAAATCCCAGCCCTTATCTGCTGGGGCTGGCTGGGAGGCTGGAAGTCTGCAAATCCATCCAGTCTGGGCTGGAAAAATCCTCACTTTCCAAAGAATCCCATGAGGAGCAACAGGAGCAAAGGTGGTGTGAATCAGCTTCATTTCATTTTAAATGCCATTCTACAAAATCTCTGCTGGGTTTGAACTGGTAAAGATTAAAAAAAAAAAAAATTTGAGAAACCCATCATAATTATTTTTTCCAAAATTGGAAGAAAGTAATGAAAAACTATAAGGTGGAGAAGGTTCTTTCTAATTTTTTCGGCCTCAACTGAATCCTCATCTGCAGACTGAAGCGATAATGAAGTAAATAAGGGAAATGATGAAATTGTTTTGGAAACAAGAGCCTCCCTTTTGGCTCCCATTTGGGCAGCATTGCTGACAGGAGATGCCAGGCACGACCAGGGCTCCTTGGAGCCACCAGTGACGATGGCCAAGGATCATTTCTGGAGCTGTTGCTGTGCCCAGGTGCTCCCAGTGGCTCCCAGAGGAACCTGGAGCTGCTGGTGAGCCCCAGATTTGTGCCAAAATGCGTCTCTTGTTCTTTGCCATGGAAACAAAGGAAAGGGGAATATTTGTGTCTGGGTGAGGCACTGGAAAAGCAAAATCATTGGTGGTGGGAGGCGGAGGAGTGGCAGGAGCAGGGTTCTGTCCCACGCTGCCTGCCCCAGCTCCTCCAGCCCCAACTCAGACAAATTCTTTGCTGTTTTTCAAAAAATGTCTTCAAATTTCACGTTCCATGCTGCTCTTCCCAACCCAGGGATGGTCATCCCTGGCTAACTCCCACAGGAAGGTCAGAGAACCTTCAAGGAAAAGAAATACAACAATAACTGAGAGGTTTTTGGTTTTTTCGTGCTCACTGCTTTGGTTAAGCCTTGCTGGGTTCTTGTCCCAGGTTATCCAGCACCCCTCAGTCCCTGGGGTGTATCTGGGATCGCCTGGAGCCTCCCTGGGCTGTCTCCTCTCACAATTCCCTCTATTCACATCCACAGGCCAGGTGAAATGGGGCAATTCCTGCCACATTCCTCACTGGGGCATTTGCCAGGGCACCAGCAAACCCTCAGAGCTCCTTGGAGGCGTTTTCAGGGACAAGGTGGAGGCAGAGCAGGAATTCCTGATGGAATTGCAGCAGGCAGAGCTGCTCTGGAAGCACTGGGAGACCTGTTAAGGAAAGCAGAGTTTAGCAAAGGTCAGAGATCTCAGCTCCTGGGCCCAACAATCCCCACACTGGCTCAGAGGTAGGAGGAGCTGATCTAAGAATTCCTATTTTCCAACTGGAGCTTGCAGGAGGCTGGCTCCTTCCAGCTTTGGGAATAAGGAGGTGGGTAAATCCCCGAATGTTCTGTATCAGAATCCTTTCTGACACCCTCACAGGCTGCTCAGTTTGTCATCAGCTGCTCTCAGCCCCACAAATCCCCGCTGCCAACACATGAGTGAAGGGCTCGGAAAGAAGTGGGGTTGGAAAAGAGGTGGGATCAGGCTCGCCCACAGACTTCCCTTTTGTGCCAGGGCTCACAGACGTTTCCAGTTAAAGCAAGAAACAGCCAGGAAAAATGTGCAGATGCTTAATTCTCTGCAGGATTTATAATATTACACGGTGAGCGTTTGCACCCTATACAATAAAACCACGTTGGCTTTACTACATATAAAAGAAAACAAAACAAAACAAAACAAAAATCACAAGTTTGACAGCAATTAGGGTGAATAGACATTTATTTTATCCTTTTACTAGCAGGACCAATTGTGATTTTATGCTCTGAAAAAGCTCATTTTAAAGTTTTATGTCTGAAGTGGCCTTGCCAAATCGAGCTTAATATTGTTACATTAAATGGATGGTAAAATGTGTTCTTAAACCCCTCCATCCTGTAAAGGGCCTGGAAGCAGAGAGCTGCTGCTAATGAGAGGCAGGGCCTGAATCCCAGCCCTCGTGGCTGTTTGCTGGAGCAGCTGGAGGTGTTTGCCAGTCCCTCCCAGCATCGTCCTCGCTTCCCAGACTGCATTTGCCATCCAAGCTCCTCGTCCCAGCCACGCAGAGCCTGGCCAGAGCCACAGCAGGAACCCCAGAGCGCCTGGAGCTGTGCTGGCGCTCCTCAAGGGGATCTTTCCCCTCTTCAGAACAGGCTCTCTCCCTTCCCACACCCCCAGCACTTCTTCTTCTCCTCTCTTCTGCCTTTGGGAACACTGAAGAGGTTAGAGCAGCCTCATCATGATTAGAGAAACTCTGGTCACATTTTCCTGTTTTCTTTTCTTCACCCTTCCCAAAATCTTAATCGAGGTGGCTCCAGGTATGGAGGAGCTCTGTGCCCTTGGTGCTCAGGTCTCTGCCACCACTTCTGCTCACAGCACCCTCAGAGAATCCAACGGGACCAGGTGATTCCACCCCCTCTGCACCCCAGATTTACCTGGGCCTCCAAATATTTCCTTTTTGAATGGTGAGTCAGGCACAGAGGGGCTGGAGTGAGTTTGGAGAAAGGAATGGAGCTGGGGAGGGGCTGGAGCCGCAGGAGAGGCTGAGGGAGCTGGGAAGGGTTTGGAGCCCCAGGAGAGGCTCAGGGAGCTGGAGAGAGGCTGGAGCCCAAGGAGACGCTCAGGGAGCTGGAAAGGGGCTCAGCCTGGAGCAAAGGAGGCTCAGGAAGGCCCTTCTGGCTCTGCACAACTCCTGCCAGGGGGGATTTGGGATCTTATCCCAGGGAACAGGGACAGGAGGAGAGGAGATGGCCTCAAGGGTGGCCCAGGACATGAGGAGGAATTTCCTCATGGAAAAGGTGGCCAGGCATTGGCAGGGGCTGCTCAGGGCAGTTTCACCACCCCTGGAGGGGTCAAGGGAAGGCCTGGAGGTGGCACTCAGTGCTCTGGGCTGGGGACAAGGTGGGGATTGGGCACGGCTTGGACTCGATGACCTTGGAGAGCTTTTCACTCTCAGTTCTCCTGGGATTCTGGGAATGCTGTGCCCCAGGAATTGCTGTTGGCACTGCCTCGTGCCCTGTGCCACCGGTCCAAAGATGAGCCCGAAGCTGCAGCATGAGCTGGACTGGGAAGGAAATGTCCCCAGCAGCCCTGGGCACGAGGAGCTGAGGGGCAGGAGGGATTAAAGTGCTTTCCTCCAGATTAAAATGCCAGAGCTCCTCAAACTGGTTCAGCTCTGGTGAAAGGTGCCAAAATTCCCAGCGCTGCCCCAACTCCCTGCAAAGTTCAGCACTCCCAGAGGGCGTGGAGAGCTTCCCATGCACACCCAGCCCTGTCCTGGCCTCCCTGCCCGGACACACCAGGAAACAACTCAGAGGCTGAGAGGGATAATCACTAATTACGGGTAAAGCTGAAGGTGAGCGATCGCCTGGAGGGGCCACGGCAGTGCTGCAGGCCTTGGGAGCTGCCCCAGCAGAGCAGGAGCTCCCTGGAGACCTGGGCTGGGCTCTGGGGATTATTTTTCAAGGCCACTTTAACTCCACCAAGCCTCTTGCTCAATAAAAAGCTGACATTTGAAATGTCAGGGTTGTGGAAGGAGGACAAAGCCAAGGAAAAGTTCTGTAAAACCGGGCTGGAAATGAGCTGCTCCTGCTAAAAGCTGTCCCAGAGCCTGCTGGGGAGGGATGCTTCGTCAGGAGAAAGAGCTCAGAACGGTGCTTTGCAGTTCATAAGGCCAGGAATTAATGCCAGATGGTGTTTTCCATAATTTGGTTTTATTAATTATAAAGGTGAGGCTCCATGCTGCAAACAAAAAAAAACAACCCCAAACCAGAACCGATCAACCCAACAAAACCAGCCCAGTACCAGGGACATTCCTTGGGTTTCCCCACCAAACCCAGGGATTTTCACCAAATCTCAGCCCCCATCCTTCATTTCCATGGAGTTCACAATCAAGTTGAATGGAGCAAGAGGCTATGCATGAATTTTTCCTCCACTGGGAGGATGGATGAGGCATTTCCCCATAGCCATCCCTCCTCCTGCCTGGCCTTGCAAGATCTGGATTAGGCCAAACTTTGCTGGACTTGCCTTGGAAAAATGCTGATCCTAAAACGTGAGCACATCCTTCCAGAGATTCCTGCACTGACAATTGTGACACCAAGTTATTCCTGTTCCCTAAAACCCCTCACTGCCATTCACTCAGGAGACATTGTTCAGCCCCACAGAAGGTTTAATTAATCAAAATTCCTTTAATTACAGCACAAACAGGCACTTCCGAGCAGTATTGACCAGGCTTTTCTTCCTCCAGGTTCTTGCTGAAAGCTTTCCTAGCTTTCCTAGGGAGGTGATTTCCAGCCTCTTTGTTCCATGGCACTTATTAAACAATTCTTTCTGACAGCCTTAAATGCAAACAGCGAGACTGCAGCAACTGGGAAATTAAAAATATATCGTTAATACAACGCCAAAGGCACTTTTTTCCTCCCCCATGAATGGTTTGACAGCATTTGCTTTTTAAAATGGAACTGTTCTTTAAACAAATCATGTTTAGTTACTGACTTGTGCCATAAACCTCTGGTCAATCATTTAGGGAAAGGTCTTAAATGTGGATTTAAATTCAATATTTATAACATTTGTTGTTAACAAATATATTTAATATTCCAATTTTGTTTATTAGGTTTTTCAGCCTGGAGAAAAGAAGGCTCTGAGGAGAGCTCAGAGCCCCTTCCAGGGCCTAAAGGGGCTCCTGGAGAGCTGGAGAGAGACTGGGGACAAGGGGTGGAGGGACAGGACACAGGGAATGGCTTCCACTGCCAGAGGGCAGAGACAGATTGGATATTGGGAAGGATCCCTGGTGGGGAGGGGCTGGGATGGAATTCCCAGAGGAGCCGTGGCTGCCTCTGGATCCCTGGCAGTGTCTAAGGCCAGGCTGGACCTCGGGGCTTGGAGCAGCCTGTGATGGTGAAAGGTGTCCCTGTGGAACTGGGTGGGCCTTGAGGTCCCTTCCCACCCAAACCATTCCATGATTCCAGGAGTTGAAGCCACTCAATAATGTGGATTGGAACTCACATTTCCCAGATGGAATCAAAGCCCCCCATTGGATTTGGGACGTTTCTGCCTGGTGTGGTCGCTCAGGAGGCAGAAAGCTGATCCAGAGCTCTGGGCATTTGCCGGGCACACCAATTCCTTCTGTGCCCCAGGGTTTGAGTTTCATCCCCCTCACAGCTGAACTTTGGCAGAGCTTGTGCCCTGCAGGCAGGGGACAGCAGGTGACAAACCTGCCCTTGGGGCTGCCCAGGCCATGGCATCACTTGGGAATGCTGCAAATCCCTCCAGAGTGGACAAAGCCACTGCTGAGCTTGAGTTCCAGGATGAACTCCCTGGAAATGAAGAGGGAATGAAGTGCAGCGCTGCTTTTCCCACCCCACCGTGATCAAAATGTAGATTTCCCTTCCATTAATCATCCCTGTGCCTCGCTGAGCACATTCAACTGTCCCTTCCACCACGGCCACGTGTCTTTGTTTTCAAACATCATTTTCTATTCCAGACAGAGCCGTCAGCTTTCCCAGGGGAACATCGGGGTGTTGGGCAAGAGGGAACAGCCTGGGATGGCGCTGCCAGCGGAGATGGCAACAGGGAAAGTGGTGCCTTGGGAGGGTTGTGCAAGGCTTGTGTTCCAGGCACTGGGAGGGTTGGAGCCAGGCCAGTTTTCCAGCCTGCCAACTTCGGGAATAAAATCCGTGCGGGGCGGGAAGGGAGAAAGCAGCCGCGGGGATTCAGCGGCGTTCCCGGGGCTAATGAGGGAATCCGCTGGCTGCGGGCACAATTAGCAGGAAAGAAAATAAGTATTAACCAGTCTGGGCTGGAATGGCTTGCTTTGCCTCACACCTTGGTGACACTCCTTGAACTGAACACCTGCGGGGTGGTTTGGAGCCAAATCGGGAAGGTCTCCACCCAAAACACTTCTGGCGGAGGGCTCCAAGGGCACATTTGGGGATTACAGCTACGAGCTGGCATCCAGTCCAGATCTGATGGCTCTGTGCAGATGGGATCAGGTTGTAATTTATAAATAGACCTTCCATCTCCACATCCATGTAAAGCAGAGGTGGCACCTAGGAGGAATCAGCAGTCAAACACAGCCAATCTTTGAAAATCAAGTGTGAAATCTCTGGGTTGATTGGGGTGGGGGTGATGATTTCAGTGGAATGATCTTTATTGCCCAATCCTCACTTTCTCAGCTCATGAACTCATAAACACACGAAGATAAACATGTTGGAGTGCCTCTTAACTGCAGAGATACCAGCGTGTGCCAGACCAGAAAATTCTAGCCCCAAATTAAGCTGAAAGTCCCGAATTTGGATGTTCACGCCCTCAGCACTGAGCACGGGGCTGTGGGTGAATGTGCTGCTAATTCTGGCCACCTCCAGCAGGCGCCTGGAGTGGAGTGGAAGGAAGAAGTGCCAGAGGTTGTTCTGTGCAGACTTGGTGTCACTGGGAGGAGAAGGTGCTTCGGGGAGAGCATTCATTTGGGAGGGGCCTAAAATAATGAAATAACAGAATGTCACAGCGTTTTAGTTTATACAGGAGAAACTCTGGCAGCGTGAGTCAGGCCCTCTTCTAAGAATGACTAATATTATAAACAAATGGTAAGATAGAGGCGCTAAACTCCCTTTTCTGACTGCACTCCTTAAAGGTCATAAAACCCATCGAGTTTTCCAGTTTCAGCTTTTCCCGTCGTCTTTGCTGAGCAGTAATCAGGTCATTGGGCCACTTCCCTTGGACACTGACCAATGCATCCTCAGCTTTATCCTAAATATAGCAGGCCTTTTTTTAGCATTGTTGGTTTTCCCACTTTTTTTTCCTTTTTTTTTTTTCACACTTGACTCCCTCAAAGTGAGTTGAGTGCAGCAGGAAGGTGCCAGATCGACATCACTGGAAAATGACATTGCAGAGCTGCTGTTCCTGCACGGAGAGCAGGCTGTGTTTATCCACAGACTCTGGCACTGCAGGCTGGCTCCTGCACCTCTCCACCAGCGAGCCTTAAGCCTGACCTGTGGAAAAGAGGCTGGGCTCAAACCGCCCCGTGCAGGCAGCCAACAAAACCACCAAATCCCCTTGTCCTGGTGGCTTTGGAAGCCAGGCAGCACTCCGGCTGGAGCTGCAGCTTCCATGGCACCAGTAACATCCTCCTGCACAGGAGTCTTCCACAGAAAAGCTGGGATTTGGCTTCTCCATCTCCTGCTGTTGAAGGATGAGGTGTCTGCTATGAGCTCGACACTCCCTGGCAGGGTGGGCAGGCCCTGGCACAGGTGCTCAGAGCTGCTGGGGCTGCCCTGGATCCCTGGCAGTGCCCAAGGCCAGGCTGGACAGGGCTGGGAGCAGCCTGGGACAGTGGGAGGTGTCCCTGCCCAGGGCAGGGGTGGGATTAAATTACCTTTAAAGTCCCTTTTATGCCTTAGGTTTCAGCTTTTGTATTTTTCGCATTCTGGGCTGTTTTGGGGGGCACTTTTAGGTTTCACATTCAGTGCTGCTGAGCTCTCTGCACAGAGCAGGGACACAAAACAATTCCTGCTCCAGCTCAGCACCAAGGACAACTTTCAGCCCAAGAACAAAACCAAGGGTGAAGGGAGAAGGAAAATCCAGGAGGTTGGAGCTTCCTAAGCTGGAGCTGGAATTGCACAATGAACTGCAATGTGCAAATGGAGCAGAACTTATCCAAGTGTGGGACCTCGTGATCAGGGGTCCATTCTGTGCCCATTTTGGGCTCACCTTGGGTGTGGCCCAGCCGGGCTCTGGCACTGCCCAGGTGTGCCCAGGGAGGCCTTGGAATAAATCCCTTGGAATAAATCCCTGCTTTCTCCTTTGGCTCTGGCTGCTCTCTGTCCCAGGGCAGCCTCCAGAAGGAATCACCTTCTAATCCAAACCATTCTGTGTTTCCATGATTCCCTGAAAAAGGGAAGGAGCTGTGTAAGACCCCCATGAGAGGGAGGCAGCACAACTCCATTTCTACCTTCCCTATGTGCTGCTGGCTTTGAAGTGGACTTGAGGAGCAGCTGAAACCAGACAGGTGGCCCCGAGCTGGGCAGAGCTCAGTGAGCTGAATCCCACCCAAAGAGAAGGGAGGCAACGCAATGCTGAGCAGCCTGGGGTCATTCCAAGTGCTCCGTGTTTCCTTCGGCTCCAGTCCTCCCCTGGATTCCTGGAGAGTCCTTCTGCTGTGCTGAGCCCATTCCTGGAGCAGAGCTGCCCTGCAGACCCTCCAGGGAGCAGGGACACAGCTCCTGTGACACCTTCACCTGTGCAGCTTCGCACAACACCCAGAGCCATGGGGCAAACACGGTCCTGGAGCTCTGCTTAGGCTTGAAACATCGGGGTCTGGGTAAACAGGACTTTCATTAAATGGAAATAACCCTGCCCTGCTGTTTGTGTCACTGAGATGTTTCATACCCGCTCTAAGTGCTACAATTTGCTGCCATAATTGCAGCTTCGTGTTTTGCGAAATGCACGATGCTTCTCGCTTCCAATCCATGGAAGCTATCCCAGATCGACCCTGACAGCTCACAGCTTCCCCTTTTTTCCCCCTGTGTGCTTCCCTTTCTCCTGCTCGCTCTTGGCATGGTGCTTTGGAAGCTGCAGGGCTGCTTGCAGGGCGTTCTCATAAAAAACCAGCAGAGCAAGATGTCCCCAAACATATTCCTGCTCATCATGTCCTGCAAATGCTGTTCCAGCGTGTTCCATGCAGCTCAAGGAAATAAAACTGCTGGAATGCTTTCCGTGTCATCCCAGGGGACATCCAGGGACTCCTGACATCCACTGGGAAGAGCTGCACATCTGCACAGAGGAATTTAATCCACCTACTTCTTTTTCACATTGAGGCATCGGGTGTTGGCCTTCAGTTCTGCTGGAGGAATAACAGGGAGTTCTTCCTTCAGCCCTTGGGCCTTGTCCTTCGGAAACCTCAACCATGCTGAAATCCCATCAAACAGTAAAAAACCAAACAAGACACCAAACACATTTCCACTCAGCCCTGTAACCTGTGAGAAGAAGGAGAAAAGGCCATTTCAAAGCATGTTTTACAATTTACTGCCTCCAAACAAGCCCAGCCACTGGGTTTGTCTTCGGATAGACAGATATTTGTCACTCTATTATTGTTTTACAGTGTCAGCTCCAGACACTTAAGTATTGTTGGAATGCAGTAGGGGGGGAAAAAAAATCATGTTTTAAATCTCCGATGGGGTAATAAACTGCAGCCAGGAGCTAATTGTGCTGAAACTTGATCTTTTACAATCTGTTATTGCTGGAGTGGGACTCCCCAAGCCCAGAGCACTGGGGTTTGTTCCACCATTAGTTAGGTCGTACATACACAGTCCCCAAAACCCCCAGATCACAGCCCTGCTCCCAGCTGGGGACTTCAGTTCAATCCTCCAAGCCATCGATGCGTTTTGGACATGAAACCAGCGAGGGAGGGGATTAATCCTCATCAAGTTTAATGGCTCGCTGTGGATTTGCTTCCTACAAACTTTCTTCCACCCAAGAAGTGCGGAGAATGTTGTACCCCTCCTGTCAGGAGGAAAATGAATCATTGCCCAGAGCCTGGAAGGCCAGAGGTGAATTGGAAGCCGCGCTGTGGAACACTCACACTGCAGAATTATTATTTTCTTTTTACGCCAGCATTAAATAATATTTGAGCTCAGGGTGGCCAAGCCAACGGGTGGTTTCAATGCTGAATGAGACCAAAGAAAGGGTCCATCCATCATGGGCTCAGCTCAGGTTTTGTTCAACAATCTTTTTTTTTTTTTTCTTTGGTTTGTCCCAAACTTTGTATTGACCAGATCTTAAAATGCCAAGTCCAACTTCTAAATGTTAAGCCCCAGTTTGGATGAGATTTTTGGCTGGAAAATGTTTTGAAGGTCCAATAAAAGGGATGTTCTTTCCCAGTGTTTTTCTCATCTGGATGAGGCCGATTAATAGATGTGCCTGGTTAAAACTGGAGAATTATTCCGAGGACATTTTAGCCAAGGACAATGAGATTTATTGAGGCTGGTGCAATTCGGGCGTCACATTTCAATGGGAATTCACTGAATTTTTATTTTCAAATTCTTCAGCTGTAAAATGTAGTGTGAAAATTTGTTCTCTTAAGGTTTTCACCCAGTCCTGGGCTCACAGAATCTCCTGAGTTGGAAGGAACTCATGAGGGTCATGGAGGTTCAACGAGGATCTTGGATTTCCTGGGCTCAGAGCAGTTCAGCACCACAGCAGAGATCGTGGGCAGAGCTCACTGCAGACTCAAGGCTGCAAAGGATGCAGATAAATTCAAGGAAGAGTCCCAAGCCAGGCTGGGCATTGGGGCTTGGAGCACCCTGGGATAGTGGAAGGTGTCCCTGCCCATGGCAGGAGGTAGAGCTGGATGAGCTTTATGGTCTCTTCCATCCCAAAGCATCCCACGATTCTATTCCAAGATTCTACATCTGGAATGGAGCTGAGGGTACTGACGGGGTGTGGGGGAATTGGTTTTCTCCCTAAAAGCTGAGAAATCCCTGATTGTTCTGTGTGTCTGGGGTGACTGAGCAGCCCATTAACACCACCCAGGTGGGGAACAAAGCCAGTGGCCTCCTTGCACAGCGAGCATCTGACAAGGAGACAAAATAATTGTAGAGCGTGTGATACTTAATCCAAAAGTGAAGAGCTTGGCACTCCAAGGGCCCAGGCACGCCGGGAGCACATGGGAAGGGAGGAAGTGTTTTACACAACCATTTGTCAGGCCAGAACTGCTCATTAAACATGGTCAGCCTCTCTTCCTGGGGAAATTCGCTCCCTCCTACCTGAGGAGAGCTGAGATGTCCATGGATAGCCACTCCTCAGCTCCCATGGTTTGGACACAGCAATTAGAAACTAATTACAGCAAAGCACTTAATCCCAATACAGGCAGGGGGAAGAGAAACTGCTGAAATTTGGAGTTGTTCATCCATCATTCCAAGGGAGCAAGTGCCAAAGGGAAGGAACAGGGCTGGGGCCAAAGCAGCTCGAGGAGGTTTGGCTGTTTACTCTTTCTTTAAGTGCATGTTTGGTCACAGGGGGTCTGACTGGGATTATGTTGATATTCAGCTTTCCAGGGGCAGTTCCAAATGTAAGAGTTAAAGTTTACTCTCAGCTCTCTCTGTGCATCTGTGTTTAGCTCAGCCAAGACCAGAATTAAATGCAGCTTTGGTGTAACTAATGAGAAAAACTCGTACTAAAAAAAAAAAAAAAAAAAAAAGGGAGCCTTTCACTCATGGATGCTTCCCAAAGAGATGCTGAGGTTGATTAGAGCTGATTTAATTACTGTGCATTACAAAGAGCACATCTCCTCTTCCCTGGGCACTGCCTCGTGTTGCTCGGTGTGGATAACCAGGAATCCTTCCAAAGCACAGAACACACCCCCTGCCATGTGTACAGCAACTCCTGGGCCGTGTGCTCCCAGAGATTTCCCATCCCAGGAGTGTTTTCCAGTTCTGTGTGAGCTGACCCAAGTCAGTGATTGACGAGAAAGAGAAATTCCCTTCAGTAAAATCCGAAGTCATTGTACACTAGAGTCAAAGCAAGTGAGGGGACAGCAAAATGGTCCTGCTTCCAGAAATCAGGAATTGGGATCATTTTTTACAAAAAACAGAGAAATTAAAGCGTATCTTTAGAACCTTTGGATTTCACAGCAGAAAGTTGTTGCACTGGGAGAGTATCGCTCAGCTCTGCTTGACCCTGTTGGGTTGGTGGAAGAGAAACCTTTGGGTGATCCACGTTCCTCCCCATCCTCCCCTGACTTTGAGAGGGGCCAAAAAAAGCTCCAGGGTCACCATCACGTTTGGGGCTGAGGAGTTTGGCAGGTAAAGAATATTCCACAGGCTCAGGGGGACGCAGAGCAGAGTCCAAGTGGAGCCCAAGCTCAGCTCTGCACAAGAGAGACGTTGATTGTTTTGGCCTCTTTCCTTTGCTCCAGGGGAAAATCGAGGCACCCTTCTTGGGATATTATTGGTGCGAAATCATAAGTTACAGTTTTATTACCAGTGGCTGTGTGCGTGTGAGGGAGAGAGGAGGAGGTGCTGGGCACAGGAGAGCATAACCACTCTTTTGTAACCATGAATCCATTCTTTTTTAGCTCACTGTGCAAAACACAGGTTTAATTTAGGGAGAGAAAAATAGAAAAAAAAATAGGATTTACTTTTCCATATAGCACCAAACAGCCGTGTTTTGAATATTTATATTTCATTTAAAGCCTTCTTGTCTTCAAACTTCACTTGGCATTGCTGAAAAAAATTTAAAAAAAATAGGTGGGCTGTAAAGACTTATTCTCGCTTTATAAAATTGTGAATTATTTTAGCCCACCTCACATATTGATCTAGAGCAACCATGTTTTCCATGTAAAAACATCTCCCTGCATTTCATCCCTTCACAGATTTCAAAGCTCCCCAGTCTGTGTTGAGTTGTAAAGTTCTATTCAATGGTTTGGTTCGCTTCCAAAAAAGCTGGCTGAGAAATTTGGATCTGGAATCGGCGTTGTTGGGGGAAATGTTTTCCCCCATTAAGTGCAGGATGTTTTCTTTGATTGTTTTGCACATGGTATGGATTTATTTACTTTTCCCGATGTCAGAAGCCTCAGCTGGGCCATTTGGCAGAGTCCAAAACTAACAGGTTTTAGCAACTGGAAGATTTTTGTGGAATTAGGACAATGTCCGCTTCTTTGGGGCAGTGAGCACTTTGCTGTCCTGGCCTTTCTGTGGCTGTGGACATTTGTCCATCTGCTGATTTGTTCTTTTCCAGCGGCTCATCCCTCACCATCTCCCTTCTCCTCACAAACTCGGTCTGATCCTCTGTGTTTGTGGTCAGCAGGAGTCAAATCCATCAAGATTTGTTGGTGGCTGCCCCTGGATCCCTGCAGTGTCCAAGGCCAGGCTGGACGGGCTTGGAGGACCCTGGGACAGTGGAAGGTGTCCCTGCCCATGGCAGGGGCTGGGATGGGATGAAATTTAAGGTCCTTTCCAACCCAAGCCACCCTGGGATTCTGGGATTGTACTACAAGATTGTCCTCTCCACTGTATTTCAAGAAGCAACCACCCATTCGTATTTTAATTCATTTACCAAAAGATTTAAGGAACCATTTAAAAGTTCTCTGCTTGACAAGATATGAGCTCACCTTAAGCACAGCAGGGAGGGAGGATGGGCTTTTGTTACTCTGCATGTTCGTGGTTCTCCGGTTGTCTCAGTTCTCCTGGGAATGGTGTTTGGAAGCAGAGGCAGGGAGGGCAGAGAGGGACTGAGGATGGTTCCTATCCCAGGGGACTTGGAATCATGGAAGCCTGGACTGGTTTGGGTTGGAAGGGAACTTAAAGCCCCTCCAATCCCACCTCCTCCACGGGCAGGGATGCTTTCCCTATCCCAGGTTGCTCCAAGCCCCATCCAACCTGTCCTTGGTGATGGGACATCCAGCAAAGCCCCTTTACTCTTCGAAGAGATGCTCGATGAAAACTCTAAATTTAGCCAACATTAAAGTGACTTCGATGGGGTTTTTTTTTTGAACGATTGCTACATTATTTTGCAACTTCTGTTCCCCTCTGGCTGGGATTCGAGCACCCTCTCCCTCCACCCCCTCCCCACCTCCTGACAGCAATCGCCAGTTGTAAAATAATAGACCATCAGCCAGCAATAATTTGCAATCCAAACAGACTTGACGCTCTCTGACATTTATTGAAACCTCAGACCCTGTTCGCTGGTTTCAGTTTTCCTCCCTTTGCTCTGTTTTTACAGACAGACAAGTGCTTAGATTTGGGTTTAATAATGAGCAGAAATTTCGCCTTGGCCCGGCTTTGCTTGTGTTGGCTGCGGCGGGGCCGTGCAGCAGACGGGCGGTTGGAGTTAATTACGCTAAATGGTGAGAACATTATTTGACCCCACTGGTTCGGCACCAGATGTTGAACATTGCCTCTGAGAAACCAGCACAGACGTCAGGCTTTGGAGGCTGCACGGGGAGGGAGAACAGACTTGGAGCTCAAGTCACTTTTTTTTTTTTTTTTTTTTTTTTTTTTTTTTTTTTTTTTTTGCAGCTTTAACTATCCCGGGATAAGCCCGGGACAAACAAAGCCCTTATTAGGGACAGATGACAACATTCAGCTGCAGCCACTCGGGGCAAATTAGGCCATGGTTGGAGTTTTGGAGCTGAATGTATCAAAAACCTCCCCTGAAAAATCATTTTGCTAAATGTACAGCGAACGTTCTGCCAGCACAAGGTATCAACTTTGGTAAATCCTTCCTGGAAAGTGAACTTTACATTTACGGGCCAGACATGATGGAATTTAATGTTTGAAAATGATTAAAGGATTTTGTTCTTTCCTAGTAACAACTGCATTTATCAAGGTGGCAGCCACGGTGGCCTTAAAAAGAGCTGAAATGGAGCTGAACTGCTGAGCTTTCCCTGGCTCGGGGCTGGGAACCCCTCCGGTCTTTAGGCACCAGGGTTGGGGAATTACGTGGGGAGATATGGGAGGAGGGCAGTACAAAGTGTTTATTGACCCCAGTCTGTGTTAATAAAGCATTAGAAGTATTACCTGCTCGGGGATTGTCAGGGCACAGCAAAGTTGTCCTGACCTTGGCGGAAAACTGAAACTCCTCTCAGTCTGTGAATAAACTGTTTGGGCTGTGGGAGTGACAACACTTGTGCAGATTTATACACAAAATATATTTTTCCAGTAGTACTACTACTGGAAAAGAAGTTAAAAACCTTCTTACCCCCAAAGATGTGTTCTCAATGCCTTTAGTTGCCTGCATAACAGTGATAAGGGTTTTAACACCGCACAATTCACAGACAAATTGGAATTCTGGCTCTTTTTCCGGTGGCTGACATCCCTCACGTTGTGCTGAACTGCAGCTCCCTCCATC
Organism: Polioptila caerulea; assembly: GCA_013397295.1. Taxonomy (NCBI): domain Eukaryota; kingdom Metazoa; phylum Chordata; class Aves; order Passeriformes; family Certhiidae; genus Polioptila; species Polioptila caerulea. The sequence continues at coordinate 98,588 of VYXF01004250.1, forward strand.
CCCTGTGTGTCCCTGGGATGCAGGACAGGACAGGGACTCCCAAACCTTCCAGTTCCAGCTCTGCACAGCATTTGGGGCCTGGTTTTGGGGATACTGGAGCAAAGTCATTGACCAAAGCCAGCAGAACTCAGAATCACAGGATAATTTTAGTGGTTCGAGGTCTCTGGTATTTTGTTAGAGCATCACCACTTGCCTGGAGCATTATTTCAGGGGTTTAACCATCCAAAATTCTTTGTTCAGTTTTGGTGTTCCTCGTTCCCCGTGTGACAGCCTGATCGACGGGCTGTGTCACCACATCTGGATCAAACCCTGAACTGGATCACTCATGAGTCTCTCAGAACTCTTTTATTTCCCTTTTCCCTCCCTTTCCCAGCCTTTGAGTGCTCTTCTCCCAGCACATGAGGTGCTGGTGCTGTAACACAACACGGAATGCTGCAATTTCAGTATTCCCACATTTTTCTGGCTCAGTGAGAGATTCTCAGCCCCCTTGATCTATCAAAGTCCTGCAGATACCACTTGCCATTAAAAAATTAAGAGCAAATCCGCTGGAATAAGTGGAGTTATTCTGCAATTCCTGCAGGGAACAAAACCTCCTGGCTGGATTCTGCCGTGAAAAAACAAAACCATGGAACAGGGAGCTGCCTTCCACACTGAAATCACCTGAAGGGGAACCTGTTATTTGATTTGTTGGTAGTTGTTTTGTTTTGTTATGTTACTATTGATTTGTGTGGGTTTTTGGAATTATTAGTAAATATTGTGATTGTTCTTAGAGGCATTTCGTTTAAATGTTTCTTTTTTTTAATTTAATTTTGCTTGAAATAGTTTGTGGTTTGGGAAATGAATAGAATAAGTACTTTAATAATTTAATAATGTAATTTGTAATTTTTATAATTTTTGTAAAATTTAATTAAAATAATTTTTTCAGAAGTGTTTCATTGAAATATGAGATTACGTAATTGTATGGGTTTTTTAATATTGTAGGAAAAAAGATAGTGATGTTTGATGAAAAAATGAAGAAAAACAGTTGAAGAAAAATGGATAGTGGTAGTTGATGAGTTCGTTTTTATTGAAGGGTTTTGGTGATTTTTTAAGAGTTTTTTGAGGTTTAGGCATGAGAGATTTTGGGAGGTAATGTTATAGCTCTTTTTTGAGTAGATTAAAAATTGGAGTTAGTTTGGTATTTTTGTAAATTTGGTGGTTTGGGCACACAAACTCTGTGCCCAAAACAACCTGGATACACCAAGGCTGAGGACACAAGAAATACAAAGGGATTGTCCAGGACACAGCTCCTGTGTCCCTCTAAAGCAGGTGAAGATGCCCTCAAGGACAAAGCCATGGCCAGGCCTCTGCTGGAAGCAGCAGGAACTGCCAGAAATGGAGTTTTCCACCCAAAACTTGGGCACAGCTGCTTGGAGCAGCATTGGCAGGACAGGAGGGACATTACCTGGAGGGGATTTTCTGCAGCAGAGGAGGGGACATGGTTGATCATGCCAGGGTCAAAGAAGCTGGAAGTGGGCACAGGTTTCTGCAGCTTTTTTCCCCTCTTTGGGCACTAAATAGGTAATTTTGGATCAGATGTGTTATTTGCTGTATGTATTTTATGCAAAATTGGGTGTCTGACATGTCCAGCTGAAGAGTTCTTTATAAAACTTCACAGTCACAGCAACCTGTGGGATGATGTCTTGGTTTGAACACCAGGTGTCTGCTGAGGAGGGCAGGAGCCTCCCTTGGAATGGAGAATGGAAACCCCCTCCCTC
>VYXF01004250.1:100585-128126 GCA_013397295.1 Polioptila caerulea
GTTTGTGCAGCTGGGATAGAGCACAACTGCAGGGACAGTCTGCACTGCAGCCCAGGACAGCTGAGGAAAGGCTGGGTTTGGTGTTCTGGGGTTCTCTAAGAGAGGTTTAGGTTCCCTCACAGGCTTCTATGATTTACTGTGAACCAGGAGGGACATGAGCTGAAAGTTTTAGGAGCAGATTAGGTTGAAAAAATTTATGACAGCATTTAGAAACATTAGACATGGGACTGCATGCCAGAGCATGACAGAATAGCAGGTAATAACAGATCTCATTAGAACTGTTTATTTAAATTGAACATTATCCTGTCAGGGATGTTTTTGCTGCTGGATTGGTCTTATTTTCATCCAGATTAATTTCTACCCAATCCAAGTACCCAGAGGTGTCTTCCTAGGACTGCTAAGTGTGTTCATTCCATGAAGTTTCTGTTATTTCTGAATTTTAAGGGGGGGTGTTACTTTCTATTCTTCTTCATCCCTCACCTCCATGTTTAATGATCTTTGTGTATCAAAATTCAATTAGATTTTCAAAAGGATCCAAGTGATTCAGCTCCAGTGTGCTGTTTCAAAAGGATTGGCTCGCCCTCCCTGAACAAAACATTGGAATATTTGCTTTTCTTGGTCTTGCACCACAGTTCTGTCTCAGCCTTCACCTTCTCCCCTGGGAGGGTGAAGGGGCCCTGGCACAGATTCCCAGAGAAGCTGGGGCTGCCCCTGGATCCCTGGAAGTGTCCAGGGCCAGGTTGGACACTGGGGCTTGGAGCAGCCTGGGATGGGGGAAGGTGTCCCTGCCCATGGAACCAAATGATTTTTAAGACCCCTTCTCACCCAAACCATTCCATGATGCCACGACTCTTTCTGGTTCTTACTCTTAGTCCTTTAAATACCAAGTGTGTGTACAGAAATTTCCCAGACCAATCCCCTCTCTGGATGATCTGCTCTCTTCTCCCTGATCTTAACCAACCTTTCCATAACAGCTTTATTCTTTCAGCTCATCAGACCTTCAATAATCACAGCAGATCAGCTGCCACCCCTCCAGTGAAGGTGAAGATCTTTCCTGACTCCAGCCTTGAGGTAACTGCTGTGGTTTGGGGTTGTTGGAAGCACACAGAGACGTCCTGGATGTGCCTGGACCTGCTGCTTGGTTTATCCAGGCCAAGCCCCTCCAGACATGAGCTTTGTGATTTATTTTCTTAGACAACAACCCGAGGTGCAGGGGAATATTTACATGGACAAAGACTAGGCAAATGCAGAAAAACAAACCCCAAAACAACACAAACAAGCAAATCTTCCAAAGCTGCAGTTTCACTTCAGCACCTTAGCTGTGTTTGACAGGAATTCAGTGCCAGCCCCATCTCCAGCAGAAAATAATCCCTTGGATCTTAAAAAAATCATTGGAATAATGTCACCATTGCTCAGCAATTAGTTGGGTTTTGCAACTGTGGGGATGAAAAGTGCTTTTCATGAGTCTGGGCAAAATAATGTTCAAATAATTTCCTACCTTTTATTTCATCTCTACTAATCAAACTGTTTTCCTTTTATTATAAGAGTATTTTTAAAGAGCTTCTTTAGGCTCTTTAAAAATATTCATAGAAGGGTTCATGGATTCATGGAATGGTTTGGGTTGGAAGGGACCTTAAAGATTATCTTGTCCAGCCCCAATTTTTATTGGAGAATAAGAAATAGAAGGTAACCCTGAGAAACCAACATTCCTGAGACTATTCCCCAAGTATCTCCAGGCAAAACCAAAAAGAGGGAAAGATGTTGATAGAGAAGGGGCCATTCCAGCTCTGGAGAGGCTCCCTAGTATCCCAGTGCCTTTGATTTCCACACCCCTGGCTGCTGCAGAGCAGTAAAATTCTTCATTATCCACTTCAATTATTAATTAGAAATAATAAAAAAATTGTTCACTTCAGCAGAGCCATTTGGAGAGGGGTTTCCTGTTCACTCCACGTGCTTCCCATGCACCTTCTCCTTCCCCTCCCAGCTCCAGCCAGACCCATCCCAGCCTCTCTGGCCTCAGAGGTGTCCTCCTGCCAGGAACCCCTCAGATCCATCTCCTCACAAAAGGACAGCAGAATGCCTTTGATTCCTGATTTTTGGAAAGCAGCTCCAGCTGACTTCCCTGGAAATCTTGCCACGTTATTAATCCCTGAGGAGCAGCTGGCAGCCAGCCCCTGCTTGATTTGGCTGAGAGCTGGGGCTGAGATAACTCCAGGGAGAAAAACCACTGGAGAACACCTTTCCCCAGCAGCTGGAATATCTGAACAGCCTCATCTGTGTTGGTCCCCGGGGGCCACCAGCACCAGTGGCCGTGGGGACATTAATTACAGAGCTGTGAGGCTTTTAACTCCCCCAGGGAAGGGCTTTTAGAGCAGAATTTCCTGCGAAAATTCTCTTTCTGCCAGGCCTTTGTTTTGTGAATTTCATGGTCATCAGCACAACTGAGCATAGTTTGTCCAAAATTAAGGGTTTGTCCTAAATTAAGACAAATATACACTTACAGAGAATTCCCTCTCACCAAAAATGCCTTTCAACCCCCATTTCTCTCTCTAAATTAGCTAAATTCTAGATTTTTCTGTTGCCACCATGTTCTGGGGTCTGTTTGATGGTGCTGGGTGAAAAATGTATATTCTGGTCATTTAATTAATTAATAATTTTTCTAGTTTGCCCCATTTTAAGACCTTTTCATGTGGCCTAATATTTGGTTCATGATGATTTAATAATCTCAAATTCACATCCAGCGACAAGAATCTGAATTATTAGATGTGAGCATAAAGACAATTAAATGCTCTGGGAATTAAAGAAATCCCATAAGATTTAATTTTAAGTAAAGAAAAACTAAATGAATTTTTAAATGTTTTAACAGCCACAAGGCCAATTTATGAAGAGAATCACTGCAATTCACTGCTAAAATCCTTCAATCATTCCTCCTCATGTTTCCAAGTGATGTTAACATCAAGCCACGGAGCTCAGCTGTGTCATTTTTGGGTAATAGAGAAGCAAATTCTCCTTGCTGCAGGAAGCCCAGGGTATAATTCTGTGGCTGCTGTTGTGGTGGGGCCCAGCCTGGGCTTTCCTCTCGGTGAAATTATTGTGTATTTTAAACCCTCAAACACCTGGAAAGAACAAACCCAGCAGGTACCTGTGGAGGGCTGAAAGGGCAGCTCTTGAGGGCAGGAGCTCGTCCCTGCTTTCCCAACAGGAATCTTTTCCCCCTGCTGAACGGGATTGGATTTCCTGGGGCTGGTTTTGGTGCCAGCTGCCCAGCTGGGACTGCTGCTTGTTGTGGTGGGAGATCTGCATCTCAAACCAAGCCCAGTGATTGCTGTGGCCTGGGTGGGCAGCTCTCCCCCAGCATTCCTGGGAAGTTCTCCTGTTGGGAACAGCCAAAAAAAAGGCTGTGGAGCCCACCCCAGAACAGTTTGGGCATCACCCTCAGCCTGCCCGGCCCTGCTGGGCTGGGATGTTGTTTAGTGCCACAAAAGAAATCCTGTCACCTGGGAACTCTGCAGTCTTTGGAGCAGATTTCCAATAAATGGCTTTTCCTCCCCTGTCCCATTGGAATCCAGCTCCTTGTTCATTCCTCAAAGGATGCTGAGCTGTCCCCTCTGCTGTGGCACTCCCATGGATCAAACAAGGCTTGGGACAGGGCAGGGGAAGTGTCCATGAGGAGGAAACATTGGATTTATTGGAGCTGCTTGAATCCAGAGCTCTGCAGTAGAAATCTCTGACCAGCAAAGGCTGGGCTTTCCCTTTAGATTCTGCCCTGTGTCACCTGGGAGAATTCCTGGGATTATTCCTGTTAAACAGCTCCAGGGTGCCCAGCCATGCCACAGATTTTAAACAGGGGAAAAAATTCCCAAAGGAATTCAGGCTCCAAGCCTGGGATCTACTCATGGGCAGCTCCTCTTCCCCCCTCCAGTCCCATCCCAGCTGTCCCTCACCCACGAGCAAAATCCCTCCCTGCTTTTCTGATCCTACTGGGAATTCCAAGGTACCATTCAAATTTTTATTACCAACATTTCTTCCTGCCGATGTGCTGCCGTCCCAGTCTGGATAGAGAGAATCCGTGTGTCCATCCCATCAGATGGACGTTGTTACTGGCTGCCCTTCCCAGGATTTCAGCCTCAAGCAGAGGCATTTATCTATTTGTTTTTTATTTATGAAGTTAGCCAGACTCAAAGCCAGAGGATGGAAAAGCTGGCAGGGGAATGAACTCTGCAAAGTGGGATAGGAAGGATTCTATTCCCTTCCAAAAGCGAAAGTCAGCTGTAAAGGTTTTGATAACTGGTAGAGCTGAAGCGGAATCAATTTGCAAAATAACAAAAAAATGCTAAAAAGCAGCTTTTGCCTGCAGTCTGTGCCCTCCTCAGGAATCCCAGTACCAAGGCAGAGCTTCCAAGCTGCCCACTATGAATTTAAGGGGATTTAAGTAATAACTTCAATACAAACCACTCAATATTTGTGCTCCCAGGGCTTTAGCTAATAAAGCAACTCAGGGCAGACTATGGAAAGTTCAAATCCTGGACTAAAATGCCCAGGTTTCATTTCATTTGCTTCCTTCTCTTTACCCCAAAAAGATGTTTTCCAGCCAAAACACACCACTTGTTCTTATTAATGAACTTCTGTGTATTTATCCAGATTTCTCGCTATTGAACATCTTCTACCTGTTATTTTATGCTGCTGAAATTCAAGCAGAAGAAAGGGGTTAGAATTAATTATAGCCTTTGGCTTGCAGGATTAGCCACAGATGTTGAATTATTATTATTATTGTACTGTTTTTGGGAATGACACAAGGAATGTGTGGAGACTGGTGGTATCCATGCGGAGAAACAGGAATGTTTAAATCCTGAAAGAACTTTAATTCTCCTTTAATGACAATCAAAGGGCCTGTTTAGAAAATGAAGAATTAAGGTGACAACTATGAAACACTGGAGTGGAGGGCCAGGAGTAGGACTTGGATCATCCTGGTGGGTCCTTTCCATATTCCGTGGTTCTGTGATTCTTCGATTCTGTGATTCTTTGATTCTGTGGTTCCATCATTCCATGATTCTGTGATTCTATGATTCCATGATTCCACTCAAAACCATCTTGCTCTCTGTGTGCAAATGATCTTTGCTAAAATCCAAACCCTCTGGTAACAAAACTTGGCAGGGAGAAAAAGCAGGGAGGTTTCTCACAATTAAGGATAAGTCTGTAATTAAATTACTCTTCTTCCCATTTTCATTATGGCTGGATCTGACCATTCAGCACCTGGGCACAATCCACAGCACAATTGTTTTACTGTTGAATTAATGTTCAATTAGTTTTGCATTTAACTCTGGGCATGCTTTGCCATTGTTACAAGAAGGGATTAAAAGAAAAGGAAAAAACCTCCCCTGCAGCCAAGGCCAAGGGGAATAACATCAGAAGCCTGATCATTTGTCACCTATGGTCACTCGAAACCATTATTTCTTTTACACACTGTAATTTTAGATAGACTTGTGTAAACAGTGTAAAGATTTATTTTCTCAAAATATCAGAACCACTTAGCGTGAGTCACAAGCCAGATTTCAGGCAGATAATTTTCTTCTAATAGATTTTTGGGTTAACAAGATAAAAATTAACATGAAAATGATTATGTGCTGACTGAAGGAAACCTGGTTTTATTTTGTTCCCTATTTGTTTTACAAGGGAAGTCTTCAAGTATCTTGCAGGGGCAAAAATATTTAAAGTGTTTGCACATGTTTCCCATTTCCATTTTATAAGATTCATTCACAGTCAGCCAAATGTATCTTTCTCTCTCTCTCTTTCTCTCATTTTTTTTTCTTCTTTTGATGCACTCCTTAATTAGCCTTAAAGGCTCCAAAGGTGCTTTTTTCTGTCTGTCTCTCTATTCCAGACGGCGAGTGACGCTCGCAGTGAAGTCATCGGGCTCTCAGACCCGAGCTGGATGCTCCTCAAAGGCTTTGGGGGTGTCCCCTGATCCGCTCTCTCTGCTCCCCAGGAAGGAACAAAGTGCAGATCTGAGCCTGGCCGTCCTTAGGAGCCCAAGGGGCTGCTCTGGGATAATGGGGATTTGGCTCTGGCTGCCAAATTCCAGCCCCTGGGGAGGATTTGCCACCGGGCTCTGTGTTCAGTGGGGCTCCAGTTTGGGCAGCCCACAGCCCTTTCTGTCCCCAGAGAAGCTGTGACACCATGGCAGGGACACCGTGGGCTCCCTGGGGCCAGGTTTTAAAGTTATTTAGGCACAAGATTTTGCAGCAATTGGGGATTGTTTTTTCCTTTTTAAAACCTGCTCTGAAACAGAGCAGACCTGAGTGAGGGCCTGAGGCCCCTCCAAACTGCCCCAAATCCTTGTGTCCCCATTGCTGGGCCTTCAGCTCCTCGGGCCAGGCTTTATTTAGCCACAGGATATTTCAGGAATTAGGGTTTCTTTTTCCTTTTTAAAATCTGCTGCAAAATGGAGCACACCTGAGTGAGGGCCTGAGCCTGCTCTGAACTGCCCCAAATCCCTGTATCCCCATTGCCAAGCCTTCAGCTCCTTGAGCCAGGCTTTAACATTATTTAGGCAGCAAATTTTGCAGCAGTTAGGAATTATTTTTCCTTTTGTAAAACCTGCTCTGAAACAGAGCAGACCTGAGTGAAGGCCTGAGCCCCCTCTGAACTGCCCCCTCCAAATTGCCCCAAATCCTCGTGTCCCATTGCTGTGCCATCAACTTCTTGGGGCCAGGCTTTAAAGTTATTTAGCCACAGGATTTTTCAGCAGTTAGGTTTTTATTTTTCCTTTTTAAAATCTGCTGCAAATCAGAGCAGACCTGAGTGAGGGCCTGAGGCCCCTCCAAACTGCCCCAGGCCCTGGCTCCCCATTGCTGGGCCTTCAGCTCCTTGGGCCAGGCTTTAAAATTACTTAGGCACAGGATTTTTTAGGAGTTAAGGATTATTTTCCCTTTTGAAAATCTCATCCAAAATGCAGCAGACCTGGGTGAAGGCCTGAGGCCCCTCTGGACTGCCCCAAATCCTTGTGTCCTCTTTGCTGTGCCATCATCTCCTTGGGCCAGGCTTTAAAATTATTTAGCCATAGGATTTTGCAGGATTTGGGTTGGGGTTTTTTTTCCCTTTTAAAATCTCATCGCAAATGCAGCAGACCTGAGTGAGGGCCTCAACCCCCTCCAAACTGCCCCAAATCCTTGTGTCTCCATGGCCATGCCTTCAGCTCCTTGGGCCAGGCTTTAAAATTATTTAGGCACAGGATTTTTCCGAAGTTGGGGGTTTTTTCCCCTTTTAAAATCTGCTGCAAGATAGAGCAGACCTGAGTGAAGGCCTGAGCCCCCTCTGAACTGCCCCAGGCCCTGTGATCCCATTGCTGTGTCAGCATCTCCCTTGGCCCAGGCTTTAAAGTTATTTAGGTACAGAATTTTTCAGGAATTGGGTTTTTATTTTTCCTTTTAAAATCTGCTCCAAAATGCAGCAGACCTGAGTGAAAGTCTGGGCCCCGTCTGACCTGTCCCCAGTGCTGTGCCATCAGCTTCTTGGGCCACATTTTAAAGTTATTTAGGCACAAGATTTTTCAGGACTTGGGGATATTTTCCATTTTAAGATGTGCTCCAAAATGCAGCAGACCTGAGTGAAAGTCTGGGCCCCGTCTGACCTGTCCCCAGTGCTGTGCCATCAGCTTCTTGGGCCACATTTTAAAGTTATTTAGGCACAAGATTTTTCAGGACTTGGGGATATTTTCCATTTTAAGATGTGCTCCAAAATGCAGCAGACCTGAGCCCCCTCTGAACTGTTTTGTGTCTCCGCTGCTGTGCCATCAGCATTGTGCCACATGGAACTTGTAACCAAAATTACAATTTTACAATTTACCACAGCTCAAGGTCCCTGTGATGATGAATGTGCTGCAGCAGGGCTCTCAGGGCAGAACTGAATGTTTTTAAGGAGAATCTTATCACAGTGATTAAAGTTGCTTTTTATTTTGTATTTTGCAAGGTGACCCCTTTTTCCCATCGTCAGAGTTTCAGCACCACAGGGAATTCCCTCCTCCCATTTTAGCAGGAGAGAGAAAAGAAGGATTTGAAGAAGTTAAGGATTAAGCTGTTCCACTTTCTCCCCTTTGCTCAGCCTCAGAAATCCCTCACACAGTGATGAGTCATTTTTATTCTATTTAAGCCCATGTTAAGTCAACATCATTTAAGGCTGGTGACTAAGTCTTGAGTGGTGCTGATGTAAATGAAATAGGAATAACTGGGACTTCACCAGGACACAGCAAATAGTGATTCTCTGCACAGAAAAAAAAAAAAATAGAAAGAGAAAGACACTGAGTTAGTCCCAACTAGAGAAAGGAAAAAAAAAAAAAGGAAAAAAAAAAAGAAGAAAAGAAATAAACGGCAGCTGTTTGCATGAGATCTCTGATGGATTAAAACCGGGACTGGAAAGCTGCCCTTCTCCTGCTGGTGGAAATCAGCAGATCGCTCCTCAAAGTGGGCAGGATTTCAGCAATTTCTGTGCACAGCAAGGACAGGAGCCCTTATCTGCCCCAGGTCTTATCTGGCTCAAGTCTAATCATGTGATCTGCACAGAGTCATTCCATTGAAGTCCAATTTTGGGTCAAGAAGGGAAATTGGGCTCTGTGACCCTCAAGAGAGGATTCAAGAGCAGACGTGGTCTCATTTGCAATAAAGGATGTGAAGGAGCTCGTGGGCATTCTTGGGGTTCTGTGTGGCAAAACAGTCCAGTAGAGACCAGTAAAAGACCAGTGAAAGACCAGTAAAACCAGTTTTAAAGTCAGGGCAGCCTGCCCAGCCCAGCAGCACCAGAGAACCCCATTCCTTGGCTGGCACCACTTTTTCTTGTCAGCTTTGGAGCCTGCCCCACCAACACCACAACAAGCTCCAGAGGCAACACCTGAATCCTGCTTCTCCTGCTTTCTTCTCCTGGAACGTTCTCAGCAGCCGCTGCAGAGGCTTTGCTAAACATGTCAGATTAAAGGTCTAAGCAGACGAATAAATGCAGTCCATCTGAGGGCATGTTTCCTCTCACACCTTCGGGGGCTGTCAGCATCTTGAATGGGATTCAGAAACATGTCCTTGAAGCTGGCTGGAATGCAGCTTAATATATCAGGGGCAGCATTAGAGAGAGGAGAAAAAAGGATGGGGGAAGCTTTCATGGCAATGCACCCCCCTCCTTCCCTCTCCAGTCCTGCATTTGCTGCACAGCAGGGATAAACAAGGACTGGGGAGGGGATGGGGACCTGCAGCCATCTCCCGCTCTGGAGTTCAGTTTGCCACTTACTCTCCAGATCCTGGGGTTTTTCACACTCTCTTCAAAGCTTATTTTATTTTTTATTAAAACCCCAGTTCTTTCCAGCCCTCCAAACTCCCAGATTTCAGCACTCTACCGAGCTCATTGTGCCAATATTCCTGGTTAAAGGGAAGCTGAGGAGTTACAAAGAGATTTCTCAGCTCTTCATGCTCCTATTTCTCTGCACAGCTCATCTCCCAGGAACAATTCCTCTGTCCTGGGCCAAGTCCTGTCCTGCCCTCAGTGCAGGGAGCAGCCCCAGAGCAGCTGAGCTGGGCCTTGTTCTTGCTCTATTTGCATTAAATTTGCAAGAAATCAAGTTTAGGACAAAGCTGATGAGAGTCAGACCCTTCCTGAGCACAGGGATGCTCCTGGCACAGGACAGGCCCTGAGGGAGGTGACCTGAGCACAGCACAGCAGCACATGCAGTGTTCAGATGCTCTGCCAGGTAAAATACTCCATGGAATGAGCAGAATTGAACCACTGAACATCCTCCTGAATGGCACATTATCATCCCTGCAAGTGTCCAAAGCCACCTTGGAGCAGCCTGGGATGGTGGAAGGTGTCCCTGCCCATGGCAAAGGATGGGAGGAGCTTTGAGGCCCCCCCCATCCCAAACCATTCTGGGATTCTGTGGAAAATCACTGATTCCATAATCAGGAAGGAAGAATCCTTCAAACATTGGTTTAAACTTGCAAACCAATCACTGTGCTCCTTATCACTGCTTTTTTGGTTTGGCTTAAAACACCTATTTGTTTGTTTCCCCCTCAAGTCCTTAATTCAAGGAATGTAATTCCTAATCTCAAAACATTTTAAATTTGGGACTGGACACCCCATAGTGACATTGTACCATCCATCTCTGGGATTCAGGCAGGAAATTCAGAGAAGCTGAATTAAATTAATTTTATAGGATGTCTGCATTTATCTCCTCTATAGGAAGACAAATTCTTCTGTTACAGGGAAAGAAAAATCATTTGGGCTCCTGTGCATTGTAGGACACTTAAAATATCTCCTTAAAATGTAGATTTTGACTTTCTGCCCAGTGCTGCCTTGAGAGTTTTGCCATTACACCCTAATTGCTGAATAAATGTTCCCTGAGTGGAGGATGGCGAGTGGGGCAGTGGCTGAGTTTTGGTACCATTTCTGCTCCTGGAAATCTGTTCCCTTTATTATTTTACATGGAATTCTTTCAGTTGCAAACTACTGATCTTCCATCTAGGAACAGGCTTTGGAACCAAGGGAAGAAAGGTAAAATGTGTTGGGTTTCCAAGAGTTATTCACCTCTTCCCAAACAGAAGATGGATTTCCCTTCTCCAGAGCCTCCATCGTTTTCCCCTGGATGTTCCTGATGTGCCACAAATCACCCCTCGGTTCCTGACTTGGAAATCTTCTCCTTTGTGCCTGAACTGGGCAGACTGGGAGGCTGCTGGCTCAGATCCAGGAATTAATCCAACCCTGGGCTGTAAGAAACACTCGGGGCCCAGGGATTATTCTGTATTTAATGAGATGCATGGAATGAATTAAATTTTAATGCAGCGGTTCTGCTCTGTGACTTTGCAAGCTCCACACCTGGGCAGGGCTGGGAAGGGGGGTGGTGCTGCCAGAGTGGCCCAAAAAATGGCATTGGGCTCTCAAGGTGGGAGCAGAGATTTGGGGCCTCCCTGTTGGGGTTAATCATTGTGTGAAGCTCCTGAACTTGCTCTCGAGGGGAGCATCCTCGTGTTCTGTCTCCCTCCCCTATTCCACACCCAGGGTAGAGCCCTCTCCTGATTCCTCCTTGCCACATGTGAGTGAGGAGAGGATTGCCTGAGGGTGTGAGCTACCAACAGCACCCAACACCACAGAAATCCTACAACCAATGAATTAAACACAATTTTTTTTTCCTGCTGAGGGGTCCACCAGAGCCAGGGAGAGTCACTGACATCCCAGAGAGACCTTCCCCCACCACAATGGGGGAGATGAAAACCAAAGGCAAGGTTTTCTTTTTGAAAACAAGAATTAAAGAGGTTTTAGTTGCATTTCTTGCTTTACCTGGATCCTGCAGAGCTCAGGGGAGCTGTGATTTGTAAGCCCCAAGTCAAAATTAACAATAACACTCAACTCTATTATATTTCACTGATGCTTATCTGCATGAGATGCATGATACTCCCAACCGGCAAGATTTATTATTTGCTATTTATTTGATCTCCTGGATAATTGTTTAATTAAAGTAATTAGTAGCTGCTTTCAAGGCCCGAAATCATTACTGAGCTGATTCCAGCAGACAGCTCCTCCAACCACAACACCTCCCCCTGCTCTGTGCCAGCCCAGGATGGAGCAGCTCCTCTGGAATTACATCCTCCCTGCAAGACATCCCCCAGGACTGGGTTTGGGACATTACTCTGATATTTCACTGCTTGTGACATCCAACAATTGTCACCACAATTAACAACTGACCTGAGTTTGGCAGGAAGTGGGAAATGAGATTGAAAGTGGAAGATGGGAATGAATTGTTAATAAATTCTGATTCTGAGTGATATTTTGAGGGTTTTTTGGTTTTTTCCGAGGGGAATTCTTCATGGCTGAAGGAAATTCTTCTGAGTTATTCCATGCTTCCCTGAGAAACTCCTAAGATATCCATCCATGTATTTATATCCACGGAGTTAGGCCAGGACCAAGACATAATCCTTTGAAAGGACTTTCTGTGATGGAAATTCATGTCAAGGATCCAGTGGGGATTACAGGAAAACGGCTCAGTCAGGGAAAAACTTGTCAGGGAGAATGTAAATAAGCAGAGGGTCCATATCCACAGTCCTAAAGGGAGAGAAGGAAATTGAATTCCTTTATGGCCTCACTCCTGAACCCTCCCACAGCACAGGAAGCAGTAGGCCATGTAAAACCCAAAAATAGCTCTGCAACTTCGTGTTCCCCCTCAGACAGAGGGAAAAAAAAGAAATAAAAAATGCTCCCTGGGGAAAAACATGATCTTTTCCCCATGTTTGAGTTGTCAGTTTTGACAGGAATGCTACAAACTAATTAAATTTTTGTTAATTTATTTTGTCTGATGCAGCGAGCGCCTGTCACAGGAGTGGCTCGGGAAGTCTGACTTCTCCAGGAAGCACCCGTGGGTTGGTGCAGGGAAAATGGACCTGCTAAAGTCAAATAAACACAAAAAGCATTTAAATTCATTTCTCCCTCAGTGCTCCAGCTCTGTTTGTCTGCTCCAAAGGCAACCCAAGCTTATTCCTTTAAATCCCCACTCTGGGGGGACGGCTGCTCTCTTCTGGTTAAAGATGAAATGGGGAACGGGGAAAGGACAAAGTAAAATTACATCCTGGAGCTGCCCTGGAATTTGGGTTAAACATGGAATTACTGGACACTCTTAGGCTGGATGATTCCCATTGCAGGAATTATTTTGAGATCCAAGCTTTTTTTATTTTCACACATGGAACAAAATGGAACCAGACTGTCCAGAGTGTGAGAATGTCCAAGCTTGGAGCAACCTGGGATAGTGGAAGGTGTCCCTGCCCACAACACTGGATGGGTTTTACGGTCCCCTGACACCCAAACATTCCATATTTCCGTGGCCTTTTCAGGGAGATCCATGTGGTCCAACGTATTAAATTCTGAAATAATGGATTTATGACCCCCTTGCCTGGGGAGGAGGGGAAATCCAGAGCACAGCTCCCAGCCATCCCCAGCAGCCTCTGCCTGCTCCAACACGATGCATGCTCATTTTGCATTCTCCTGGAACTGTGTAAGGGCACGGACAGATCCAAAGAAAGCACCGAGCAGCCTGATTGTTCTCAGATAATCAGCTGAGGAAACAGGGAAAAGACAACCCCCGGGGCTGTTTATTCTGGGTTTTTGAACCTGTCTCTGTCAGGCCTTCCTTTCACAGTTGAAAACCCCTTGAACAACGAACCCAGAGAGGCAGAGTGTGGGGGGTGATCAGATAAGAGAAGGAGATAAGCAATTAGCAGAGCCCTTCAAAGTGTCAGCTGAGAGGGGAAAGCAGAGTCTCCATCGCAGAGCCCAGCAGCGGGACCCACAGATGTTCCCAGCTCAGATGCCAGTGTTTACACAAACAGCCAGCTCTCATTCCAGCAGGGATTGCTCTGCTCTTATCTTGTTTAATGGGTAATTTCTGCATTAAGGGATCTGCAGCTTTCAATGAAAGCTCCCGTTCTTTTTGGCAGTGGAATCCCACCGTACGTGACTGAAGGCACTGCCAGTCCTGGGGTTTGCCAAATGGGAATGAGGAATGTACCCCGAGCACATCCTGCACCCCACAGTGCCTCACACCTGCACCCGGGGTCCTCCAGGTGGGAAAAGGCCTTCAGGATCAGAAAGTCCAACCATCAGGTGGGATGGAGTTCCTGGGAGGTGTCACTGCCCATGGCAGAGCTTTGGAATTGGAATTTGGTCCCTTCCAACTCAACCCACTTGAGATCCCAATACCAACCCAAACCCAACCCAAACCCAACCCAACCCTTTTGAGACCCCAAACCCAACTCAACCCCAACCAAACCAAACCCAACCCAATCCAACACATTTGAGAGCCAACATTTGAGATACCAACCTCAACCCAAACCAACCCATGTGAGATCCCCAAACCAAGCTGCATTTATCTGCATCTTTAACATCTCCATATCTGTCAAAACCTAATCTATGTTTTCTTCTAGACCTCTCCATTTTATTTTTTCATTTATTAAACTTACTGAAAGTGTTTAAGAGAGAGACAAACCCAGAATTTCCTTTTGGTGGGGTTTGTGGGAACAGAAAGGAAAACACTTTAAAGCACAAGTGGATGAATTAAAGTGCCCTGATTTCAGTGAGAATCTCGGATGGAGCTTTCTTCAACCCCTTGAAGTGTCCTTGGAGCTCCATTTGCTGTCTGTGGAGGGAAGAAGGAGATTCCCACCTGTTTCTTCATCCAGTATTTCTGTCCTAAACAGGACAATGAATAACAAGGAAGGATCTTTGAAGCCCTAAATTCATATGCAGTTGCTCTTCCAAACATCCTGCAATGGAAAATTGCACTAGAAGATGTCTCTAATAAAGATTTAATCATATAATCTATGAATATTAAATGTGCCCCAGGGAGCCAGGTACGCATTGCAAACATCTGTAATAAACATTTATAATCCAACAGGCTCCTGGAGTATTAAGAAATTACCAAAAATAGAAAGGAGAGGTGTTTGTAAAATAATTTCCTTCCAACTTGAAGCAAATATCTTCCCTGCATTTGGAGAGGATGCTGGGAGGGTTTTGATTCAGGAGATTTTTGACAGAGATGAAGCACAGACTCAAATAGGTAAAAATGAGACCCTTTAAAGTAATTTTCCCTCATGTTTTGGACTGATTTCTGCTTCTGCCTTTTGTGCTTTCCGGACTGAAGCTCCAGACACCCACAGCACTGCTCCCTCTCCCAAGACACAGATTTGGGGGGGTGGGTGATGAGTATGTGGAGGAGTCACTGGGCTGAGAGGCTCTTTTCAGTAAAGGGTTAATCAAACCTTCAGCGTTTCCATGTGGAATTCATGGGATGGTGGCTGCTCCTCCAGGGAGGAGGATCTCAAGGAACCTGGGACTCTCTGCCCATTTTATATCTCAATTTCCCTGGAATTCTCTCTGCAGCCAGCCTATGAAACCTGGGCAAACAGTGCAAAAATTGGTTGAAAACTTTGAATGCAGCATTTAAAATACCAAGCTGAGTCGAAGAAGCTGAGCTGCTCCTTGAGCTCCCTCAGATGTGGTCATGGTGCAGCACAAATGTGTCTTCTGCTGCTTGTGAAGCTGCACAAGCAGTGAAGCCAGGGGGAGATGGAAATGTTGTAAAACCCTGGCTTTGCATCTTTTTGCCAACTTCTGAGATGCTGACGAAAGATAACGTTGAAGTTTCAAAGCTGGGAGGAAAAAAAAGCTCCCCGAAGATTTTTTGTGATGTCAGAGGAAGAAGGAAGGCAGCTTGAAATGAAGGGCTGCTCTTGGGCTCTAATCTTGTAGACACCTACTTAACTTTAAGCCAATTAAATCAATGGACTACTTAACCTTTGCCTACAGGAGAAAGGATTTGCCAGCACAGTTTATATTAGTGCCCCAAACCAAATAAGCAATGCTCCAAAAAGCACTCTTCTTTCAGCAAAACGCTATCTGCCCTCGGTGTCACACAGTCAGGGACTGCAAGGAAACCTTTCCTGCCAGTGACACCGCTGGAACTTGTTCCTCTCAGAAAAACAAGCCCCAAACAAAGCATTGCCAGGGTGGAGGCTGCCTTTTCCAGAGCCAGAGCTGGTGTCTGAGCCCAGTTTTTCTCCTGGTTTCTGGAAATCCACGGACAGCTTTAATGAGCTGGGTGCTGGAGGCCGTGCCCAGATTCCCTCGGGATTTCCAGTGTGGAATATCCCCCAGGGGTATCCATCCCACGAAAGAAAGGAGTTCAGAGGGAGTGGCAGCCCTCTGTGACCATTTGGTTTTGGCATTTCGGTGCTGCCCTCGCACCCTGGGGCTGCGGGAGGTGTCGTGGTGCTGCAGGGTTTGTGAAAGAGAAAATGTTCGCGTGCAAAAAGTAATGAAAGCCAGGGCTCCCCTGCACAGCCCCCCTGGGCCAGTAACACGTTACATCATTTGTCACTGGACACGTTGGGAGTGTGTCACTGGAAAAACCTTTAAAAGCCGAGCTGGAAGTGCTGTGGAGACAACCACGGCCTCCGCGGGGGGAAAAAAGACAGCATCATTTATAAATGTTTTTGTGTCTACTATTTACATTTGGGGCATTTCAATGGAAAAAGGGAACAGAAAGGCTCCACTTAACATCTTCCCAGATGGTAACAACATCTGCCTAGATGGCAGCCCAAGGATCTGACATTTTATGGGTGGCGGAGGGGGCATTTCGGGATTTCTCATTTTATTTTGCTTTTTCCCTCCCCAGATTAATTGTCCTCCACGTTGGTCCCATCACTCTTTGCTTTGGGCCATCTGGTCAGATGTCATTAACCCTGGAGACCAACAGCCCAAGAAAGTGGAACCATATGTTCTCAGCAAAGATAAACAGTAAATAGGGCCCTGTGCAACAGAACTGTGGGTTTGGGGCTTGTTTGGGGCTTTTTTGTTGTTAAAATGAACACAGAAACATTTTGGTGGCAAAGCACATGTACAAACACGTCCTGCTGTGCAAATCCTAGGAGTTCCATGGCCCTGTGGCAGAGCTGCTCCCGTGTCTGGGGTCTGGATCCCAGCTCTGCCCCGTGCTCTGGGGAAGGGGTCATTGCCACCTTGGAATGATGCTGGATCCTGCAGGGAAATTCTCCATCTCTCACCACAGGGTCACTGAGCCACCACCCGCTGCAGAGGCCTCTCTCCACCCCTCCCCTGTGCAGCTTGATCTCTGCCAGCTAATTCTTCTCAACATCTTATTTTCCCTCCCGTTTGGTGTGACAAAAACGGGGTGGTTTTCCTCTGGGCCCATTCTGTTGGGGGCTATCATCACTTTGAGCCAAAGGAGAGATTTCCTTTTAGCTCAAGGATACTGTGGCAGCTCTTCCAGAGGAGAACAATTCCCCTGGACACCCAGGGGCAGGGAGTCAGTAGCTGTCCATCTGTCTCTCACCCAGCAAAGTCACCCGGACACCTCAGTGTATCCAAGGAAAAATGGGACAACGCCCAGGTTGATGAGACAGGCTGGATGATTTCTTCCTTGCCAGGTGCTATTCTTAATTTTGTCTATTTGGTGCTGAAGCCTCATTTTCCCCACAAGGGCATTGTAACTTCAGCACAGAAAGCCAGGGACAAACCAGTGGATCCGTGTGCCAGCAAGAGATTGTTGTAACAAAACATCCACTTGCTTGGATTATTTACCACAAAACACCACCACCAACAGCACCTGTGGAGAATTATGTGGTGATACAACACTGGAAAGAATTTGAGCTGAATCCCTGCCGTGCAGATCTGTGTCAGCGCTCTGAACCTCAGTGCAAACGCCACTAAATTTATCTGCTGGGGAGGAAGCTTTGTAGTCCCAAATATTCCGCTCCTTTCCATGCAGGAGCCAGGATCAGCTCTGTTTGGAGCAGCTCAGGAGGGAGGATGGGGTTGATCAGCTGCTGCTTGGGTTTATCCCAAGCTGTCACATTCCTGAGCACTCGGCACGGGCAGGTCAGCACAGCCCGGCTCCCAAACCCGGCTTTGGGTTTGTTTGTTGTCTTTGCCCAGAGCACAGAACATCTCCAGCGTGTTTGCTTGGCTGAGCAGCCTGGAGAGGGAGAAAGCAGCGCAGGGAGCACACACAGAACCAGGGAGCACTGACAGGCCGGCCCAGAGGTGCCAACCTGGGAAATCAGGAGCGGTTTGGGCAGTGTCTGAGTGTCCAGCACACACCTGCACCTCTCCTGACCCTGGCTGAGCCCTGGAGGTCAGCACTGCCCAGCCTGGGGGGTTTCACCCACCCACCCCATCCCAGGGCAGCCTTGCCTTGTTTTCCTGTGGGATAGGATGGCTCTGCTGCGCTTCTGGCTCAGTGCAAGATCAGCCAGCAAATCTCCTGTGCAAAATTCAGGATGCAAGAGACTTTCTGATGCAGATGGGACCTCAGGCAAGGTGAGGAGTGCCCTGTCCTGCCCTTGAAGGACAGTGAGGTTCCTGTGGTCGCTCTTGTCCAGGGGCAGCCGCTGTTCTGTGGATGCAGAGCTGGCTGGGATCCCTCCTCCAGCTGTTCTGCCTTCTGTGGGAAATCAATCCACATTTATTCCTTTTCTTCGGATGTTTCATGTCCCAGAGACCTTCTCATTGTGGGCATGATTAGCTCCAGTATTTCCCCCTCCTTTGTCGCCATGCCCCACTCGACCAAGGCTGTGTTCTGTCACATTTGGGAATCGGTGAGAATCTGGATTTATCAGATTTCTCTGGGCATTCTGGAATATCCTCTTAGCTGGAATGCTCCTTCTCCAGCCACCCCGGCCAATTTGATCATATTTAACGTGCATTCTTCACACATGATCTTATTACCATTCCAATGTTCTTGGTTTTGCTTATTCAGGCTGACCTTCGGCATCTCCTGCCATCCTCTGCCATGGTCAAGACCTCCCAGCTTGTTGCCTGGTGGCCCCCAAAGGAAGGTGTGAAGATTAACAGCCCAGAGGATGTATTTAATGAATGGCAACAAGGGATTAGTGACACAGTGTCACCTTTCATGGCCTCTTTAAGCAGGCGAGCTGACACCCGTTTATTTTTGTTTGCACTGTTGAGTAAACTCTGGAAACAGACTGGATTTACAGTCCCTGCTCCCCCAGCAAGGAGCCTCCTCCTGTCCACCAGCTTTGGCTTGGGGGGAGGATAAAACCAGGAATCTCTCTCCCAGTTTTCTGCCCGGGGAAGCCTGACAATGTCATGGCCTTCTCCTTGCTGCTGAAGGTGCAGGGGAAAGGGGAGACAAGCTCCAACTGCATGCTCAGCTTTCCAGCTCTGTGTCCATCAAAAATCAGCTCCACACTTCCCAATCCTCCACCTGCCAAAGGGTTCCTGTGCCTGGACAAGGCTGAGCTGTCAGGGGGTTCAGGGCTCCCCCTGCCCTCCTGCCACACCTCACCGCTTCCAAAGGACTCTGGAAAGGAGAATTTTGGCAATGATGTTCCCTGCGTGTCAGGACACAACTAAACACAGGAGGCTTTCCAAGGACAGAGTTGTCCCAGCACAGTGGTGACAGGGATGTGGGGTTTCATCCTTGTTCACTGGTGACACCCCCAGCCAGCAGCACATCCTGGGGAAGACTCCAGGGACCAGCCTGGAGCCGTGGCTCAGCACAGTGCTCATCCACCAGCCCAGTGTGGAGCATTTCCACCACACCCAGCAGCTTTCCTGGGATCTTCCCTGGCACGGGGAATGTGCTGCAAGCTCCGTGCTGTGCTCAGTGTCACTGCATGGGGACTCCAGGCCCTCAGACGTGGCACTGGATGAGGTTATCCCACAGCTGGCCTTGCGCTTCATTCTGAGCGATTTCTGCTTTCATGTTGTTCTTCACGCTGTGGGAATTCTGCTGCTCACAACATTTTTTCTTGGTGGCTGTCTTCAGTTCTGCTTTTCTTCATTCCATTCTCCCCAATCCTCTCTTCCTTTGCAGATCTCTTGAAGGAATCCATAGAGCAAATTTATCCATGACACCCTAAATTCCATCTCAGGGCAGCTGCAGGGACCCAGAAAAAAACACCCAAAGCTCAGGAGAAGGGTTGGTGGGGCAGGAAACCCAGGGATGACTGAGTGGGAAAAACCTTCCTTGGGAATGGGAAGTTAAATGTGGAAAGGGCGTTTTGGACTCCGTGTACAGGGGTAATCTCTGCTGCTGACAGTAAATTAATACATTTTGTAGTGGTGAGGAAAATTAAGTTTATCTTTCCCAAGAAGCTTTTCATGGCAAATGTTGCAATTGTATCTGAAATGCCAGGCAGGAATTACTGTCTCCAAATAAAGGCCAATCCAGTGGCTTTGATTTCTCTCCAGGTCAGGGAGTCTCCTGTGATTGTATCTTCCCTGTGTCAAGGACAGAGGCTGATGTTTCCTTTGCAGAGACAAGAAAACAAAAAAGAAAATCTAAAATCACCCCAAAATCCTGAGCAGGAATTCAGAGAAATGCTGCTCTGATTTAGCTTTGATGTATTTGCAAATGTATTTAAACTGTGCTCTGGTTCTTGGCTGTTTATTGAGAAAGTGGAGTTTGTGTCACAGTTTGTGGCAAAGTGGAGGCCTGAGAGAGGAGCGGGCAAAGCAGAAAAATGCCTGTTAAAGACATTTATCTATTTGTATGTGATGTTAATCTATTTGTATGTGATGTTTATCTATTTATATGAGATGTTTATCTATTTGTATGTGTTTCATGCAAAATGCAGCACAGATGGAGCCATTAAAATCCCATTTTTGGAAAGTTGGACATTTGGAAATGCCTGGCAGAGGAAGCTGTGAGTGGGACTGAGCTGTGTCAGTCTGGAACAACAGGTCCTGAAGGGATCCCTCTGGCAGTGAAGGGTCCCGATCAGGGGCAGGATGGGAGCTGCAGCTTTGGTAGGAGGGAAATTGGGAGATTCCCATCAGCCAAGGGCAGGGCAGGAGAGGTGGGGAAAGCTGCCCCAGGCCTTTGGCTCCATTGTCTTACAAATTAATTTCCCTTTCACAGCTTTGTGTCTTTTCTGGTGGTTTGAGTTTTTTTGTTTTGGTTTGGGGTTTTTTTTGTATTTTCGAATCACACTCGCTATTATTTTTAAGGCGATTAAAACCTAGAAACGAGACCCAAGGAAACACCCACTGCATTCCTGGGATGATCCGTCTGTGCTCCCTGCATTCCACCCCAGGCGCAGAGGTGGGAGGCAGCCGGGTGCCAACACCACCACGCTGCATTCCCACCGGGGAAAAATCCATGGGCAAAGCAGGATGATCCAACCCAAGCGCTTCCAACGAACACAAGGGCTGGAAAGAAGTTCCCCAGGGCCTTTTTCCAAGTGCTGCTTCAACAGAGAGTGCACAAAACGCCTTCCACTCACCAGGACAAACCTATCTTGGAATAAAAAAAAGCACCAATTAACATTGCAGAGTCTCCGCACCCAGATTCCTGCCGGTTGGCATTTCTATCCCTTGGATGCTGCCTGTCTTTGCCGCTGGATTCCTGAGGCTTAACACCTTAATTCCTGAAATGAGCCCCAGTCCTAATTCCCGATTTTAGGAAAACAACATTCCTGCCATTGAATGAAAACGTTTGTACACAGTTCATAAACCATCTTCCTGAGGGGAGGGGGCTGGAGCAGGGGAGCTGGGAACGCATAGAAGTGCATTGTCCATGGCAGCCCGCGCCGCCGGCTCTGCCATCCAGCTGCTGCCTGTGGAGTGCTCTGCTCAAATATTCCAAAATCCTCTGCTGGACATGGCCATGGCCAGGCACAAATCCCAACAAACACGGGGTGGAGAAGGTTCTGGATCGGGCCTTGCATTGCTCACCATCAGTGACAGGCCCGGAGCAAAATCCCACTGGCACTCGTCACCACGGCGGGGTGGGACAGCGTGCCCTGGTTTGCTGAGACACCTCCAGGCCCGGGGTCTCCCACGGCACACTCATTTGGAAAGGTGGGGAGGGGTCAAGTTGGCCCAAATTGGGGTCATGGAATCATGGAATCATGGTTTGGATTGGATTGGGTTGGATTGGATTGGATTGGATTGGATTGGATTGGATTGGATTGGATTGGATTGGATTGGATTGGATTGGATTGGATTGGATTGGATTGGATTGGATTGGGTTGGGTTAGATTGGATTGGATTAGGTTGGATTGGATTGGATTGGGTTGGTTGGATTGCGTTGGATTGCATTGGATTGCGTTGGACTGGATTGGAAGGGACCTTAAAGCCCACCTTAAAGTTCCACAGCGACACTTTCCACCATCCCAGTCTGCTCCAACCTGGCCTTGGACACTTCCAGGGCTTCACTTCACAAGCCACAGCTTCTCTGGGAATTCCATCCCAGCCCCTCCCCACCCTCAGAGGGAACAATTCCTTCCCACTATCCAACCTAAACCCATCCTCTTTTAGTGTCGAGCCCTTCCTCCTGAAAATTCTCTGGGAAGCTCCAACCCATGCTGCCCCTCCTGCAGGGTTTTCTCCATTTTTAGAAGATTTGCTCAAGCAGAAGCTCTTGGGTGGAATCCTTAGGCCGGTGTTCCATAGGAGCTTGGCCTTAGAGGGTTGGGATGGTTCCTCCTGACTTTTCTGTGTCCTAGGGAAATGTAGGTGGGATGTGGGAGCAAGAGTGTTCCTATTCCAGCTCCCTGTTGAGCTCTGCTTCCATGCTGGAGTTGAGCAGGTCCCACTTTGTTTCTCCTTCCTGGAAGCTCCAAAATCCACTCACCTTCCTGCCAGGTATCTCCATAATCCACTCCCCATCCTTCAGGAATCTCCATAATCCACTCCCCATCCTTCAGGAATCTCCATAATCCACTCCCCATCCTTCAGGAATCTCCATAATCCACTCCCCACCCTGCAGGAATCTCATCCCAGTGTTCTGGGACCTCTGTCCCCATGGGTTCTGTAAGAGCAGCAAGAACCNGTCCCACTTTGTTTCTCCCTCCTGGAAGCTCCAAAATCCACTCCCCATCCTGCAGGAATCTCATCCCAGTGTTCTGGGACCTCTGTCCCCATGGGTTCTGTAAGAGCAGCAAGAACCTGACAAAAATCAAGCACAGGAGACCAAGGGATGTCCAGCAGATTCTAAATTATGGATATTTTTTCCTAGCACACATCGCCTGTCAAATTGCAGGATCCACTCAATACAGTAGAATTACAGTCCTGGGGGGGGAAAAAAAATTGTAAAGAAAAAAAAAAGAGGAGAGAGAGGGAAAAATTTGATTCTGAATTGGAGGGATTAATGGTCAAAAGAATGTTCTTCTGGGAGTAATCTAAGTGTTATATTTACATTTGGCTTGGAATTATTTGCAGTGAGGAATTTCAAATGCAAATATTTTAAAAGCATAACATGTAGAGAGAGACACTGTGGGCACTTCTGTTTTCTCTGAAAAAAAAAAATTAGGAAAAAAAAAAAAGAAGAAGAAAAAAATGGGGTTTTTTTACTATTTTTTATTGGAATCTTAATGAGACCATAATTACAGCAGGGGAAAAAAGGAAAAAATGTAGCTCTTAAAGGTTTGCTGTGAGTGTAGGTACAGGCCTTGGATTGCAAAGAGAAAAAAACCTCCATATTTTTTAAAACTATTTATTTTCCAAAGTGGTGCATGGGAGGGAAAAAAATGACTGAGCTAAGTAAGTCTTGTCCATTTATATGCTTAGTCTGTATTTTCTTTTTCTAAAAAAATATCGAGGAATAAATGTTGAGAGTGGGCCCGTGGTGTTTGCCTTGGCTCCCGCCTTTATCTTGTTTTATTGTGTGACCCTTCAAGGGGGGCTGGAGTTTTCGGGGTTTCTCTGTGTCCCCAGGAAAAGGAGCAAGGAGTGCCTTCAGTAATTCCCTGTGTTTCATGGAGCCATGGAATGGGTTGGGTGGGAAGGGACCTTAAAGCTCATTTCATTCCACACCTTCCACAGTCCCAGACTGATCCAAGCCCTGTCCAGCCTGGTCATGGACACTTCCACGGATGGGCATTCCACAAACTCCCCGGGAATCTGTGCCAGGGCCTCCCCACCCTCACAGGGAAGGGTTTATTCCCAAAATCCAATCCAAGAAGGCCCCAGCTGAGCCCAGCAGCCGGAATCAGCGGCAGGATCAGCACAGGCACACAGGTTCCATTTCACGTGGATCCTTTTGGGGTCCCCTCCACCCTCCCTGCTCATCCCTGAGCTGAGGGGTTCCCCTTCCTTCTCTAACTCACTTCTCACCAGCAGGGTTTGGTGTCTGCATTTCAAGATCTCTTTTTATATCTCTTTTCATTTTGCCTCTTTTCATTTTGCCTCTTTTAATTTACTTTTATTAATCTTTCATTCGTTTTCTTTGCCTTCAATTTTGCTCACGTTTTTCTCACTCTT
This sequence comes from Polioptila caerulea, assembly GCA_013397295.1. NCBI lineage: Eukaryota > Metazoa > Chordata > Aves > Passeriformes > Certhiidae > Polioptila > Polioptila caerulea. Next base: position 124,352 of record VYXF01004250.1, read on the forward strand.
TCACATCCTTTCACCTCTGTTTCTCTTGCTCCCCTCTGACGGATGGAGCAAACTTGTTAAAATAAAGTGCCTTTTCTTTTCCCCAAGGAAGAAAATGTCCATTTAATACCCCACATGCCCTTCAGAGCTGGTGGAGAGACAGAGCATGACAAGCACATTCTGTGATTCAAACCTTCTGGGTATTGGCAGCAGAATAAATCTTATGTCTGACATAAGAGGACATCAGGAAAACCAACCTGAAGTTTTTGGAAAGGGTCCACGGAGCTGTCAGTCAGGAGGAGATAAACTTTACATGAAATAGGACCTTCTGAAGTCATTAGCTCCCCACTCCTGCCAGAACTGCTGGAAGAGAGGCAGCCAAAGAGAACAGAAAACAAACGTGAATGGCAACATGTCCCTGAAGGTAGTGCCCGGTACAAATGTGGGAACGCTCAGGAAAACAGCTCTCCAAAGGCTCAGCAGGAATGGGATTGATCCACAGGAAAACTGGGCTGCCTGGAGGACCCAAAGCTGGGATTAGACAGTGTGCAGGCAGCTCTAAGCAAAGGGAACACAGCGAGGAGCACTTGGTCAAAACTCTGTTTATCCAGCTCTGGGAAATCTGTTGGTTATGGACACTCCATGGGCCACACCCAGCAAAGGCCCAGCTCCTGCTGGTGCCACTGACACAACGTTTGACCCATGCTTGGAAGATATTTGGCATTTTCCAACGGAAGCTGCTCAAAACTGCAGAACATCCTGTGAGGGAAGAGGCCGAGCAAACCCCTCCGGCTCTGAAATGAGGGATTCACTGCAGATTGGTGCCACAAAAACCTGTGATTTCTGCTCAATCCCTCTGGCTGGAATCTCCCCATCCAATTGCTGCCCTAATTGGTGAAGAGANGGTGCCACTGACACAACATTTGACCCACTCTTGGAAGGGATTTGGCATTTTCCAAAGGAAGCTGCTGCAAAACTGCAGAACATCCTGTGAGGGAAGAGGCCGAGCAAACCCCTCCGGCTCTGAAATGAGGGATTCACTGCAGATTGGTGCCACAAAAACCTGTGATTTCTGCTCAATCCCTCTGGCTGGAATCTCCCCATCCAATTGCTGCCCTAATTGGTGAAGAGACTGCAGGAAATGGCAAAGCCACGTGCTGGTGCTGCCCTGGCGTGTGGTGTCACCAGGGGAAGTCCCATGATCGGGGTTAGCCGGGAATGCTTGTTCCAGAGGCGCCTCCTGAGCTCACACGGGTCCTGGCAAGACAATCCCCTGGCAGTGCAATCCTCAATTATCTCCAAAATCCAGCTCCAGCAGAGCTGGAAATCCTCTCCAATACAACAAATGCTCTTCCCTCAGGTTTGCCCACTCCCTCCAGGCTCCCAGGGACCTCTGGAGCGTTGCTTGTTCCAATTCACGTTTCTCAGTCAAATTACACAGGGAACAGGGATAAATCTTGTCAAATCCAATGTGGAGCCATGGGAACAATGGGAATTTGTTGAAGATTCAACATTTCTAACCTACTGACTTGCTCTTGGGTTGGATTTTCCCTCTTCTTTCTCCTTTCTCCTCTCCTTTGCTCTGCCCTGTCCTTATCACAGCATTTTCAAGCAGAACTACATCAGCAGAGAGCTGTGCTGGGGACAGCTGTGGGCACACCTGTGCCCCGTGAACTTTCATCCTCCCTGCTCCCTTTCAACAGGAGTTTTCTGCCTTGTTTTCAACAGATGCTGCCCTGAATTTGTTATTGCCCCGAGTAATTTAATTTTTAAGGGCTGCCTGACAGGACAGGCTTTTCTTCTGATAGAAACACTCAGGGAAGCTCCTTGTGAAAGGGGAAAAAGGAAAGAATGATAGCAGAGGCTGTCCCAGGGTGTCTCCAATGTGTCCTGTCCATGGAGGGAAATCACTCAGGAGCTCCTGGAGGTGATGGTCAGCATCATTCCCTGTTTTGCCAGCACTGGGTTGGGAAGGTCCATTCTGACTGTCCCTGTAATTCCAAATGCTCACCCAAAATCAAACAGCACCAGCAGGAAACTAAGGCAGAAATGCTGAACATTTAAATCAGCTTTAATGATGGATCATGTTTTAGCATAAGGTAAAACTTCTAGGAAAACTCTGGGACCAGTGCCATTCCCAACTCCCAAATCCCGTTTCCAGAAATGAGTAGAGACACACAAATATTCCTTTTCTGTCTCTGAGCCTTTCCATGTGATCCCATTTGCTGCATCTCTTCTCACTGAAAGCTGATTTCTGTCTGTGAGGATGCCCCGATGATCCCAAGTGGAAAGAGGATGATGGTGGATTGTTTGATTGATCCCCAGGGCTTTGAGGAAGAGGATTGAGAAGGGTCCTGCTTTGCTCTGCTTGGGCTGGATTTGCTCTGTGATCCTCCAAATAAACCCTCATGGTGTAATATCTCCCCAAGCCATCATTTCTTTCTAATAATTCCATTTATTGCCCTGTTTGTTTTCATTTCTGGTTTAACACACCAGCTGGCAATTAGGCCCTAATTATGCTGTTATGCAAAGTAGCTGCGTTTATTTTTACAACACGGGCTGCAGCATAAGCTGGATTTGTTTTTAATTGTGAAAGCAGCCATGGCAATGATGATCCAAGTGTCACAGCTGGGAATGGCTGGGAATGGCCGGGAATGCTGCTCAGCTTGGCCAAGGAAGGTGCAAAAAACCTGGAGAGGTTGCAGCCCTCAGATTCCCCTTCCACATGCAGAATGCTCAGGATTCCCCCTGGATCCAGCCCCAGTCTTGCTGGGATTTCCCTTTCCCACTTGCCCCCAGGGCTGATCTGCTCCTGAGGGGCAGCTCTGCTCTCTGTGACAGGGCCTGGACCCAGGAAATGCTGGAGCTGTGGCAGGAGGTTGGGATGGATTTTAGGGAAAGGCTCTTCCCCCAGAGGATGCTGGGCACTGCCCAGGCTCCCCAGGGGATGGGCACATTCCCAAGGCTGCCAGAGCTCCAGGAGGGTTTGGGCTCCCCTCCCAGGGATGTCCAGGGGGAAATTGTTGGGGTATCTGTGCAGGGCTGACCCCTGTGTGTCCCTTTCCCACTCAGGATATTCTATGATTTCAATCTCTCTGATATCTTTCATTTTGCTCTTTTTTCCCCACATTCCTATGATTCAAAGGGAAAGGTTTGCCCTTCTTTCCAGAAACCAGGGGTGACAATTCCCTCAGGGGGCGGCTGTGGCTATCCCAGCTCTGGCCAGAAGCCCCACACGTGTGGGGACACAGCCTGGCCCCTGTGGCCACCTGACTTTCGGGGCGAGTGTGACCCGCAGTGGCCCCAGATGTCTCAATCTGCGCTGGCAGGAAGCAAAACAGGAATTGTAACAAATCACGAGATTGAGGGGGCTGCAGAGAGCGGCAGGAACCACAACTGCCTGGCTTCCAGAGCTGTCCTCACCCACTGGACTTCTCCCCAGAACCACGGCTTATCTTCCAGGCTGGGACCAAGGGGACATGAGTTCAGCTTTTGGCAGGGCCAGGGCTCTCCTGAGGGAGCTCCGAGTGCTTCCTGTGCCTGAAATGTGCTCCTGCACAGCCTCTCCTTCCCTGCCCCGTCCCATCTGCTGCAATCCTGCTCTCCTCGGGACAGCACCGTGCCCCAGGGGTGGCAGTGCCTGCTTTTAGTGGGAATTCAGGGCTGCAGTTACCTGGGATTTCAGGCAGTGGGGTTTAGGCAGTGGGGTTTAGGCAGTGGGTTTCAGGCAGTGGGGTTTAGGCAGGGGGGTTTAGGCAGTGGATTTTAGGCAGCGGGGTTGAGGCAGTGGAGTTTA
>VYXF01004252.1:2755-71633 GCA_013397295.1 Polioptila caerulea
GTAGGGAGCCTTTTTCTTTTTTTTTTTTTTTTTTTTTTTGAAGTATCAATATTAACTTTAAACTTGGATGATGAAAAATATAGCTATTTCTATCCCTTAGAAAATTAGGCATTTTATAACCATATATTTTGTTTTGGAAAGGAGGCTATAAGAGGAGAAACAGAAAATAATTTAAAGGAATTTATATACAGAAAATATTTATTAATTTTTTTATGGTATCTATTTTTGAATTAGAGATCAAGAAATCTTAACATCTAATGGGTAACCTATGACTCAAAGTAAGTGTTGTTTTAAAAAAACCTTTAAAGTTCATTTGGCAGCTCAGTACTTTTTTTTTTTTAGCAATTGTTCAGTCACAGCAAGCAACAAAAGACTGGATTTTACCTTGGACCAAATAAATTATTTCTACAGATGGACAGCTAAACAAATGAGAGACACTTTGGAGTTAAATCTGAATTTTACTTCTTCTAAATTAGTACCTTAACCTTCATGTTACTGTAGCTTTCTAAATACTTTTAAAATGAAAACAAAATGAATAATTTCTTTTGACATTATTGCTCTTTCTTTGCAGTTTTAGCAACTTCAGTGTTAAGATTATACTATTTTGGGACAAATTTTAAGGAGCATTTGTTCTTTTTTATTTTGAAGGTGAGCTCTGATTCCCTTTGCTAGCACTGGAGCTGATGGTGTTCAGCATTCAGAAGAAACCCTTGTTGTGGGAAACTGAATTGAAAAATTGAATTTTTCAATTCAAAATTGCATGGAATCTGCTATCCTTGTTACAAAGCTCATAAGAGATCATTGGAAGCACAAGATAAATGCTGTCAGATAGGAAAACAAAATAAAGTGAGCCTTTTCTCAGTGTTCTACTGTTTGGTTGAAGGCTAATGTCAATATGAACACTTAACTAACACTTCTAATTATTTGGTCAGCTCCATTACTCGTGGCAGACATTTCAGGGAGCAGCTTTTTGTTTTCCACAGCACCGGTGCTGACACTGTTTGCTGACCCCCCCCCAGCCTGACTGGGTAAAAGGCCACAGCTTGCCAGACAGAGGGAAGGCAGTGGGGGTTGCCAGGAGCTGCAGAGAGGTCAATGATTAGCAGCCCCGTTTGTTCCAGGGAGCTGGGCCCCGGGGCAGGCTCTACAAATGGTGATGGGCTCAGGGAGCAGGGTGGTGTTACCTGGGAGAGGGGATGGCCAGCAGCAGCCACTCCACTGCTGTGGCTGGAACTCTGAAGGGAGCTTCCTGCCTAGGCCTGAGCTTTGTACTACAGCACTGTAGCCAGAAACCTCAGGTTCTGCTGTGAGGCTGAAATGTGTCTGCAATTCATTGTCTCTTTTTCTGATTAAGTTTGGTTCTATTTTATTAATAGACTCCGATTGTCTGGCTAATAAACAAACATGAGTCATCTGAAGTTGTTTGCAGCTACGCTGAAGAGACATGGCTTTAAACTTCTGGAGAAGCAGGATATAGCCAGGAGGGCATTTTTACCTGGCCAACGGTATGTTTCATCAGGAACCTCAGAGCCATTCCTGAGTGGGAGTAACTCCAATTACGTGGAGGAAATGTACTACGCATGGCTTGAAAACCCTCAAAGTGTACATAAGGTATGTCTAAACCTGACTGTAATGCTGGGTTAAGAGTGGCAGGGGTTTCTTTTACTTTTTCATTTGCCTTTTTAATAAAAAGTTCAGGAAAAGGCCTTGTGTGAAATAAAAAAATGTAAAACTAATTTCTCACCTATTGATCGGTGTAAGATGTGATATTGCAACTGTAAAAGTAAAGAGGAGGCACAGGCATGGTGGGCAGAGCAAAAGGAATGAGAAATCCAGACCAGAAATAGAAAGCTGCTCTGAAACTTTATTCCTTCATGGAAATGCTGGTCAAGCAGTCAGTTAAGTAATTAGTTACATCCAGAAGAAGACCCAAGAATAAATATATTTAATTATTTGGTTATAGTAAGGTTGTATCAGAGAATATGTTATATTTAAATGAGTTGATGTTGGTACTCCTAAACTGTCTGAAGAAGATGAATGTTCAGTTGCATTTGGATTAAACTGTGGAAGTTGTAACCTTAAAACTGAATCTGAAATTGTCAGAATATTCTTCTGAAGTATCTTGGAAAGTATTTTGTTTTGTGTCTTTTCTTCTCTCTCCAGGCAATAGACATTTGTTTGCTTTTCTAAAAACTCTATTACCCAAATCCTTTCTTGTGGACAAAATACGTAGGCTTATTTTTTAACAAGCTTTCTTCTGACAAAGAGGGCTCTCTGTTATGGTGATGCATGTATAGTAAGTTAAGAAGTTGATGAGAAATCTGATCAATTCTGAGACAGACAAGTCATTTTCCAGGAAGTAATGTGAATTGTGCCCCAAAGTTTTACCAAATTGGTTGTCTGTTCCCTTATTCTCAAGGCATGTATATCAAAATGACACTTAGAAGTTGTTGTTCTAAGTCTGATAATCTGTCTAGAGTGTGAGGAAGTGACGCATGCCGAGGGCAGAAACAAAAAAGGAAACCAAAACGGGTGGTTTTGTAGCTTTTTTTTTGTCTGGATGTTGTGTGTGAGCTTAGTCAGTCCCCAGAGTTGGCACTGCATATGTCACCCTTAACAAGACTGTTATTCACATAGCAGATTGATCCTAGGTCTTTCATGTTAAACCTGAACTTGGGATGGAGAAACCTTCTCCAGGAATGGCTCTTCCTCATCTGACTTTGGGGCCTTGTCCTGTAGCTGCCAGCTGAACTCCCCCACACATCGTGTGGGTGCACTGAATTTCTGCAAAGCCCTCAGGATGTGTCAAGGCTGTGGATCAATATCAGCCCTTTTGTACTGGGGATACCGAAGGGATGAACTCATTCTTAAGGAGTGTGTGGTGACGTCAAGATGCCATCTTGTTTTTTATTGTATTTACATTCTATTGTTCCTGGCTAACTTCTTTCCTTTTCGAGGAATGAAGTTCGTGGTTCAGCCCCTTGGCAGCGGAGCGCAGTTTGCTGCTGGGCAGCGCTGGAGGCCTCTCTGGGGCGGGATTTGGCCCGGTGGGGCCCGGCCGGCGGCGGGAGCGGCGGGGCCCGCACCGCCCGGAGCTGGCCAGGGTGCTGAACCGGGGCGGCCGGCTGATGGCGGCTGGGCGCTCGGGGTCGGCAGAAATGCTAAAAACCCTGCCGAAAGGCCACCCAACTCATCTGGCACTTCGGGCACACTCTGATCATGGGTCCTGCTGAGGCGATGCAGGTTGTGGGTTGAACAGCGAGCAATATATCAGCACAAGGGAATTGACAGAGGAATGTAGGGTGTGGCCGAGGGAGTGGATCCCAGGTGATTCAAGATGCATTTTTGTCATGGTTTAACCCCATCTGGCAACCACGCAGCCATTGGTGCTCTCTCTCTCTCTCACACACGTGTGAATGGGGGAAAGAATCAACAGGTAGAAGTGAGAAAACTTGTGGATGGAGATAAAGACAGTTTAATAGGGAAAGCAAAAGCTGCATACACAAGCAAAACAAGGAATTCAGTCACTGACTCCCATGGGCAGGAGGATGTTCAGCCATCCCCAGGACAGCAGGGCTCAAACACGTGTAATGGTGACTTGGAATGACAAACACCATCACTCTGAATGTCCCCCCTTCCTTCTCCTTCCCCCATGCTGAGCATGATGTGGTTTGGAATATCCCTCAGGCCAGCTGGGGCCAGCTGTCCTGGCTGTGTCCCTCCCAAATCCATGTGCACCCCAGCATCCTCACTGCTGGGGTGAGGAGCACAAAGGCCTTGTAAGCTCTGCCCAGCAATAACAGAATTGTCTCTATATTGCCAACCCCCTCTTGAAATCCAAACCAGTTACTGTGCAATTAACTACCTCAGCCCAAACCAGCACGATTATAAAACCCTGTACATTCTTTTCTAGGTTAACTGTGTTTAATAAACTTGCGACAGTACCAAACTGAAGTAAATTCACTGTGTCCCTGATTTATGAGGCTTGGAAGAATATGATGGATGGAAATAATGGATTACAGCTATTCTTTCCTAAATTATTATTTTTTTCACAGCGTATGAAAAAAAAAGGGGAGGTGGAGAAGAATGCTAATAAATTCTACTTTGTTTCATCAACAAAATTAATTTTTGGTTTCTTGAAAACCATCTCATTTCATTGGTTGAAAGCTGCAAATACCTTCCCAAGACTTCTGTTGACAGAAATTGTTTAATTTGAGCTTTCATAAAACAAGGTTAAAATGTTAAGGGTTGAAATCACCCTATTTTCTTCAAAATACAGAAAAATTCATGCTGTGATTTTGACTGTAAAGTTGTGCATTTGTCATTTGGGTGCGGAAAGGATAGGAAATAATGTCAAGAGAAAGCACGTGGTGTTGATTATGGTTTTGTTAATGATTTGGCTCTCTGCAGACCACTCATTTTCATTGTTGTTGAGCATGTCCATGTCCAGCATGGTTTAGAGAACCAACTTGTGCATTTAGATATTGCATTCTCTTTCCTCATTTTCCTTTTTACACTGTATTTCTCCTCATGGTTCTTCTTAGATAGCCCTTTTTCAGAGGGGATGTGCCTCCTCATTGATTAACTGGTAAAGCTTGATTTTTCCTGGGCTTTGAAAGTCATGCTGTATTCACTTGTACTTAGAGACTCCATTTAATCAGTGCTTCTGAACTGGTCTCCCTCTCTGAAGATTTGACTGGATATACCTTCCCATGTATGCTTATTTACAGCTGTTTGAAATATGGCTGTCACATTCCAATGAGCATCTGCAGTGTTTCTAAGAATTTCTCCTGTTAATGTTTATCATGGTTGCATATCAAGGAATAGGCATGTGTAGATGTATGTATATATGTGTATATATATGTAAAAGAGCTTTTATTATTTGTACAAATTCATTTCAAATTATTTCCTGCTTTTCCTTGCCTTTTGCATTTCCTATTGTCAGAGTAGCCAAAGCAACAATCAGAATAAAATGACGTGGACTCTGAAAAAAGCATCATTATTTCTCCTTGAAGCTTGGTGTCAGGGCCATAGATCATAAGAGAGAAGCTTGACAAGGCTCAGTTATTACTATCACAAGATTAATTACAAAACTGCATGGTTGGCTATGGAGTACATAATGCCTGCCATGTTATCCTGTGTGCAGCCACTCTGCCTGAGTGTGTAATCACCTCCTTGGTTTATGACTAGGGATATACATGGGGGTTTGTTTTGCTCTGACTTCATTTTATTAATTTTCTTCTTTAAATGACATAGTGGTGCTCAGTGTGTGTCTTCTAAGGCTTTACTGTCCTCACTGCAGCTGATGAATATTGTGATGGCACTAGGAGAAAAATCCCCAACTGTCAAGATAAAGCATATGTTCCTTGTTATTCTAATTGCAACATTGTTTATTATATGACAGTAAAATGTTGCTGCTGAATCACTTGAATTGTGTTGTATTACTTGAGAAAATAATGGCTAACTACAATATAGATTTACTGGCAGAAGGAAAGAAAATGTGTCATCTATCACTATAGTAATTTTTTTTGGTGAATGTATTTTTGTATTTTAAATCTCCTCTACCATTTTTTGAAGAACTTTACTAATTTAGTTGAGAAGCTGCAGGTTTGCTGTGAGAGCAAGCTGGTCTATCTGTTTGGTCACATGGCAAATGCTATTGCCAAAGGCTGACATTGATACACAGAACTTGAAGACTATAATCTGGTTTCAATCTTGAAAGACACTGTAGAAATTTGTAATGGCTTTGATGGATGTGTATCTAGTGAAAACTAATTTTCTGTAGCCAAATGATGTATTTTCCCTCCCCTCTGATTAAATGTCAAGCCTGTCCAACAAATCAATAAGTTCAGAATTGTGATAGGAAAAAATAGTCTGGGTCCATTCTGTCTCAGCTGGCTGCATCTTCAGATAGAAACATTTTCTCTATATTTGTGAGTTTGCATGAAGAGAGAGCCCTATACTGATTTTTCTTAAACAGATCACTTGTTGGGCAAGTCTATTTGGAGTTTGTTAACAACTCTCTCAGCAGAGCACTTGCCTAGAAACACATTCAGTTGTTTGTGGGACTGTGCTGTGATAACTTTTACATTTAAATGAAAGATTTTACTCAACAAAGGAACAGTTATGTAATTATTATAATCATTGTATCATGGCATCAGAAAAAGTAAGGAAGAAACCTTAACATAAGCAAAGCAAATACTTTATTAAAACTTTGAATGTGAGAGATGTCATGGATCCAAATGTGTGTTTGAAATTTCCTAATTTAACGTTTAATAGAACTTTATAACTGTGTATTGCCCAAATAATTTCTCCAGTCTAAGTAACTTAAGTAGTTAAAAAAGAGATTATGATTGTTTTTCACTGTCAGGGGTATCCAGACTCTCAGACTGGCTGCTGTGTAGGCATGGAATAACAATATTGTCCTTAACACAGACCAGGAAGGTGTAGAGAGAGAATCCCAGCTGAAATACAGTCACACTAATAGGCTCTTGTAGACCACTTATAGGATGTAAATTCAGACTTCTAATCTCAGTGTGGCTGCCAAGATGTCAAGGTAAGAAGAATATAGGAAATGGGCATAAATAAGAGAAGGGAGGAGGAATGAATTCTTCATCAGTGTGTCTGGAACTGGCCACCACACATGATCTGTCTGCCTTAATTTGTCAGGGCATATAAAAGTCAGGCTATGTTTAGATAAGCCTGTGAAGGAGCAGGGTGATAAATTAAGTTTGCAGTATTTCTGTCGCTGCAGGTTTGTATGAATAAAGAGGAGGGGTGCATTAAAGCAATGTTTCTTGGGCAATAGCCTCATGCTGAGATTCCCACCCAGAGGTTCAATGAATCCCCCACTTCCAGCTTGAACTTGAAGGTTGGATGATGTTTATGTTGCCCCTCTCAACACCTCTAAGTTGTTTCTGAACACCTTAGAGCTTTTAGAAATTTCAGTGTGAAGGCTTTTCGTTAATGAAAGCAAAAAGGATTTTGTAAATATTTTTCTGTCATGCCATGCTTGTTTTACATTATTTTGATCCTTTAATGGGTTCTGTAATGCATATATTAAATAATATTTTTAAAATATTTGCTTTGGATTACTTTTTCTTTTTTCTGGCACTTGGTTCTTTGAAATGTAGTGGAAATCTGCACAGCTCACAGCCTTGCAGAAATTTATCTCTTGCAGTTGTTCTATTCCAGTCACAAAGATATGTAAGTTTTTAAATAGCTTCCTTTTTGTTTTCTGAAGTTAGCCAGTTGAGGGAAGTGTTTGTCCTTCTTTGCTAAGTGTCTCACATGTTTTGTCCCATTCTGCTGCTCTCTGTTACCATTCATATATCTGATACCATTCTGACCTGGCACAGTGACCACCTCAACAGAATGAGAACAGTTCAGGAAGACAAGAGTTGGGCATATGTGAGTGAAGTAGCTGGTGTAAAAGCACAGAAGGAAATAAAAGGATCTTTGGTTTGTCATGATTCAGTTTCTGAGATAAGTACTTTTCTAAAATTATGACTTGCACCTGAATCCAGGCCCATATATTCTTTCATGGTAAGGTAACCTAAGCTGGTGAGGAAAGGAGGTTGCAAAAAATCTCACTCAAAAAAGCTTTAATTGCTTTAAAAGTGTCTTCAAGAAAAGCTCTTAAGGACTGATTCTGATTTAGCATAATCAGTGAGTGTCTTGAAGTACCATAAATTCTATAAGTATCATTAAAGTAATGGATTCATTTAGTTTATTAAGATTCTTTGTTTTGTAGGCTTGACAGCTCTTTAGCAGCAGCATTATATTGTACCTGTTCTTGGCTGCCTGAATAAACAGCACAATTAAAAAGAGCTGTGTGTATGGATAATATATGGAGATGCTTTGCAGTCCTGTGTGCTGGAGAGTTTTGTGCTGAGCAAGCTCAGTGATGAGGAGAAGTGTTCTGTGTAAATAAAACACACACATGCTACTGAGACTGGGGCTTTTTTTTGCTGTCTGTTAGTGGTNTTGCTACTGAGACTGGGACATATCAGTGCTTTTTTTTTTGCTGTCTGTTAGTGGTGTTTAACACTGTAATGCAGTGAGGTTCCATTTGCAGCTTGAAAGAGCTGCTTTGGATTAGACTTCTGTTTGAAGTAATAAATATTTCTCTTTCTCCTCTTTACTCATGTCCAGTCCTGGGATGTGTTTTTCCGAAGTGCTAACGCTGGCCAAGCAGCCCACCTCACCAAAAATGAGGAAGGGAAGGCATCATTTCTGCAGAGCCACGGCCTGGCCCCGACCCCAGGGAAGGCTGAAAAGGTTGTTGAAGACCACCTTGCTGTGCAGTCATTGATAAGGGCATACCAAGTAAGTGTATTTTGGGGCAGCTGTGGGAAGGCCTCTTCCATACAAACATCCTTCTTCCTTTTTATGTCCTCATTTGTATTCTGATCTTAACTATTGTCTTGCTTCTGATCCCAAATGCCTTGAACTAGACAGCTTTTCTTTCCTGCACAGTGTCTAAACATGGAAGTGTGGGATTGAGACTGGGGTGATCCTGTGGTTTAGCAAACTCCTAGTTCAGATTACCCCCAGACTTGATGTTGGTCATCTGGCTTAGCCTGGAAGGACTTTATGGAGATAGTGGTTTGTGAAAGTCTGCCTTCACCTCTGGGAATGTTTGTACCCCAGTTCTAAATGTGACTGCCATTCTTTAGGAAAGGATGGAATGTACTTGCCTTCTCATACATCTAAAATGAATCTTGAGATTGCTGGTTTGAGCAGGATTGTAGGTAAAAAGAGAGAGGAGAAATGATGAATTAACCAGAAACTGAATTTTGGGAGGCTGACAGTACCAGGTTTGGGTTAACTTTGATGGATTCTTTTAGAGAACTGTTCATCAAAATTGATTTTATTTTGCACTCTGATTTTTAACCCTTTTATTAAATTAAGAAACTAAGTCTAATTTCATTATTTTTCCTCTAAAGGAAGAAGGAATTTGGAAATAGGACAGTGGGTTTCGTTAGATACTTTCCAAATGAAAAACAAGTTTAAATGTTTTTGTTTAGACTTGTATTTAGTATCTTAGTTTCAGTACAAGGCTTAAAAATGATGTAAACTCCCCCCCCCCACCAAAAATGACCAACCCATAAAACTAGATCTGTGTTTAACAAAATATTCCACAAATATATTTTAAATTAGTTGCTGCCCAAAAAGTTTCCTACAGTTTGGTTTGAGCAGATCTGTTCCTCCCTGTCCTAAGTATTTTAAATCCTGTTTGGTATCGTGAGAGGAATAGAAGAGGAGCTTCTTAAAACGCCTTTTTCTGTACAAATCTCATTGTCACCATTGAGTTGGAGGGTTGTTGTAAAAGAGCAGAAATGTTTGTGAATATAAAGAATATATGAAATTTGCTTAGAAATAGGTGTGCAGGAAATAACCAATTTTGCAGTAAAAATTTGGTGAAATATTAGAGAAAATTGGAGAACATTAGGTTGCTTTGACACAGTTTACTTGAAAACAGTTCAGTGATTGGATTTTGCTCCCTGTATTTGTCAAGTGATGGAGCAGAAATGTCTGTGGAAATGGCAGGCACCCATGTGTCTGCAACAAAGAGGATTGCCTCAGGCAACTGTCTGCTTTTTAAAAGGTATTAGTACTCTCTCAATTCAGTGTTGAAGGGGTATGATAATTTGTGACCTTCCTTTGCCTGATAATGAAATGAAATGGAGAAGGATACAGAATTTTCATTTCTCAAACCTGTCAGCATTTTATGGTTTTTGTGGTAAACTGCTTTGTGGTCTGCTGAGCTGGACTTTGAGAAGGCAGTTAATCTATTGCTTGTTCTAACAGAAAGCACTGGGCACACTGAAAGAAGGATTTTCAGTGGGATATGTGTGCTTAACAAAAGCCAGGGCAGAGAAATCAAGGTCCAGTTTCTGGCAGTCTGTACTTCCATTTAGTCATATGGGATTCCATGAAAATTTTCTGTGTATGTGTTTTCACAAGGTTGATCTCTGACTTTTGCAAATGTTGCTGTTTTCTGTATTCAGTGAAAGTAGTAGGACTTACTGAAAAACACCTTGATATTGAGGAAAATACTGTCTTTTAGTTAAAGACCAAACTGCTCCTGGAATAATATGGCCCAGCATTTACTGATCTGCCTTTCTGGGTTTTGGCATCCTGCTGATCTTCTTCATGTTCCTGTTAATACTGAAGAGCAGATGTAACTTAGGGAGGTGAATTCTTTCCTGTTGATGATGTTTGAGACAGAATTGTTTGCTTTGTTCCAGTCAGATGAACTTAGTGCTGCTGTAAACAGTCAGATGGCACAGATGTTGCTGTGGGCATCATTTGGCCTGTCAGAGTTTCATTACTGGTAATTCATGAGATGCAAAGAATCACAGAAGTCAGCCTGAGTTTACAGGGCTGGTAGTTCCAAAAAAGATGCCATATTTCTGGTTTCTTATGACTGGAAACCATTTTGTTATAAACTCTCCTGCAAATATACAATCATGTTTTTCAAGCAGTGTTTTTACAGGTCCTTTCTTGGTGAACCACACTGTCACTGTATTCTATTACTGTGTGATGCACTTCACTGTTAATATTGCACTTTATAATTTTGGGGTTTTTTCAGGGACAATTAGGCTACTAGTAGTGGGAATGAAATTCTACCCAAGGGATGGAAATTTGTTGTTAAAAAAGAAAAATTATAAGGAGAAATTATTAATATATTCACCTATACAAAGCTTTTAATGAGTTAATTTGGTGTATGAGAGTCAAACATAAGAGGCATATTGAAAATTGTTTTATATTTATGACTCTCTGGGATCAATTAGTTATTTCTTCTGTAGCAATGTATATGATAACTCACTAGTTTCTAGCAACTTGTGGCATACATTAACACCAGTCATACTGATAATTGAAAGCTGGCGGAATTCCTCACTCAATTTGTATTCCTCATTGTCTTGAGTATCAATTCTATCAGATCAAATTTCTGAAATTTCATGAATGAAAATAGATGCTGTCAGATGCTCTCTGATGTGGCTTAGAGCTCAGAAGAGTGATCCCTTCACTGCCAGTATAAACTACTTCAGCACCAATCTGTTTTAAGTCAGCAATTCTGTATTTTAATATACTGCAGGTGCAGAAAGGAGGATTCAGGTAAAAATACAAAATGACTGAACTGGCAAATGCTAAGATCTATGGGCTCATAGTTTCTTAATTTTACCCAGAGACTGAGAGTGTACACTCTAGTAGCCTTCTTCACTAAAACTCCAGTGTAATCCCAGTTAAATCGTGTGTCAGACATAATGAAGATTGTTGTAATGTGTAATTTTTGATAGAGGTATATATGTAATCAATGATATAATGCTTATTTTTTTGTTCTTATGGGAAAACTTGGGGAATAAGTAACCCTGTCCATCACATTAGTGGTGTTTGCTTGTTCAGCTTAATGGCTGATATACAAACTCTGGAGAGATATCATTGACTTTTTCCCTTTGTCTGACTTTTAGTGTGATTTCATTTTGCTCTGCTTCCCTCCTTTTTCAGATCCGTGGCCATCATGTGGCTCAGCTAGACCCCCTTGGAATTCTGGATGCAGATTTGGACTCGTTTATTCCATCTGACCTTATTACCACCATTGATAAACTTGGTGTGTAAGCTGTGTGCCTTCTTCTTTGCAATGCTCATTTGTGTATCACTGGACTGAGGTGATTTAATAAGATGTTGCACAGGTTCATAGAAAGGCTTGGGTTGGAAGAGACTTTAAAGATCACCTAGTTCCAACTCCCCTCTGTGGGCAGGGATGCCACATTTCAGGGATGCTTCTACCTTTTCTGCTTGCTGATATCATGGCATAGAGCCTTTGAGCATCTGTAAGGAGGCTAAAATTTCAGGACAATGGAATTTCTACTCTGAGATCACAGGTGAGGTTCCTGTGAATTCATCTTCTGATTAATGATTGTTATAAATTCTCTATAGCCCCCTAAATATTTAATTTTTCAACCACGCCAGAAATTAATACTAATCAGTGCATTCTGATAATCTAAATTACTCTTACAGCATTACAGTTCATACTTGTTTGAACTGGGGACATCTGAAGGCTAGTCAAGAGTGAAATCAAGCAGTAAAGAAAGCACTGGATAGAGGAGCTTAGGGTAAATTTCCTACCAAATATGGAATCTGATGTCTGATTCTTATTCCTTACGTATATCTTGAAAAAGTCTCTTTGAAGACATCAGAAGAAAACATGGAAAGCATAGAATTCTTTACCTGTGGGTATAATCCAGTGGGGATTGTATCTTCTATTATAAACTTCAGTTTACTGCTGGAAGACTCTAGTGCACTAGGGTCTGCTTCTGCAAAGGTTGTCCTCATTGTTAGGAGCGCTTGTGTCTGAGAAATTGGCACTGATCAATTTCTTTGCCTCTCTCTACTTGAATAAAAACACCTGATTGATTTTTCTCTGCTCTTCAATCTACCTGATTTGTTTGAAATGTGGTTTTCTACTTGATGAAGACACTGAATCAATTTTTCTTGATGTGTAGGGAAGCTTTTTCAATCAGACATAAAACATAGTGCAGGAAGTAAATAAAACACTCTCTGCTTAATTTTACTGTAAGCATGTCTGCTGCTTCTCTGCTACTCTGTTTTCTATTTCTGGTGTAGGGAAAGAAGCAGTTCTGATCATGTAAAGGAAGTTGATGCCTAAGAATAAATAGAGAGGTGTTTGCACAAATTGGGTCTTCTCTCTGAAGTTTGTCAGCTTTAATTAAAGAAAAGT
Organism: Polioptila caerulea; assembly: GCA_013397295.1. NCBI lineage: Eukaryota > Metazoa > Chordata > Aves > Passeriformes > Certhiidae > Polioptila > Polioptila caerulea. Next base: position 15,504 of record VYXF01004252.1, read on the forward strand.
ACCTACTGGAAAACATATGAGACATTTACTGGGCAAATATAATTAATTTGGAGCATGGGTGACTACTAGCATGTCAGTACACATTTCTTTAAACTCTACAGATAATTTAGTACAGGATGTTGTGACTGGTCAGAAGGCATCCATTGAAGCCCTCATGCCCACAGGAAAGTGTGCCAGACCTCTGAATGAGATGGAGGAATGTGTTTGAGAGTATAACTGAGGAGATTTCAGTTTATGAGGGGAAACAAAATTTCTAACCCAGTCTTGACACAGCTAAAATAGAGGAAGAACTCAAATGCCTGTCCTTGAATGTTCTAGGCAGGAAATTTATGAAAAGTCTTTGGCAGGACAGAAAGTATTTTAATATTTGATTTTTCTGTGCATTTTCTTAATCCCATCTTCTGGTTTCTTTTTGAGAAACCTTGTGGTAGGAAATTTCTGAGAGTTGTTTCTGAAAATGCAGGTAGTTACAGATGTACCTATGCATGAATCACAGTATAGAATTGCTTTCAGGATTTCAGTAGGGTTGTATCTCTTTAAACATGAGGAGATGCTTCAGTAAATATGTGGCACTGATGTACAAAGCACAGATGTTCTGTGTGTGCCCAAATCACTCCTGTACGTGTTCTGGTTTATGCATGAGAGGTCATCAGGAGCCTTTGAAGTCTGAGGAAAAGTCAGCAAAAGTGAAGAAATAAATGCACTGCTTTGTTTCAAACCACACTAAAGGCCCTGCCATCCCCTGGGTCACTCTCCCCTCCTGCTGAGAAAAAACCTGTTATGATACCAAAAAGTAGTGGTACCTATGCTTTTTTTGGCTACTCCAGGTTTGAAATTTTAATATATATTATTAGAAATTTTTTTCAAACCAAAATTGACATTTGAAAATGTATAACTTTTAAAGCAAAATACGTGTTATTTAATGACAGTGCTCTCTAGTAAAAGTGGTTGCAATGCAGTCCTATGGCCTGTCTTCCACTCTTAAGTGCTTTTATTATTTTATCCTTAATTTGCTGCTTTGCTTTTATCTTCAGAAAAGTCACTTAACATTTAAGCACTTCATTGATTTAAGAGTTATGTGTGTGCTGTCGTATCAGTGTTAAAGTGGATGTCTACAGCTTATCTGGAGCCAAGATAAAGAATTCAAAATTTAAAATGGAGAAGCTATATTTGATTTTTCAAGTATTTTAAGTGTGTAGGAACATATGTAGCTTTAATGTATATATAAGGTTCTAAAACTGTGGGTAATGTGTATTATAAGTGCTGTATGTTTACTTCTTACAATTATAAGAAACTTCTTTTTCCTTCCTTCATTTAACAGGTCTGAGATAAAGTTGTATCATACAACGCCTTCAACTTGCATTGAGACCAGTCTTTCATTCTTGCCTGTTGTGTATTTTGGCTTTTGAACCTGCATAATAGTGTGGCTAAATATTTTCTTAAATAATATTCTCAGCCAGGACAAGTTTAGATATGTCCATATCAGGATGGGTCAATGTGGTTAAACAAGTTTTAGATGGTGAGGGTGTGGAAATCTGTGTATTGTAAGGGCTGACTGCCGGGCAACTAGAGCTCTCCAAGTCAGTTCACAGCTATTTCAAACTAATTTCCCTAAAAAGAGAGAGAGGTTGAATAGAAATACCCTAAAAGTTCTCCAGAGTGCTTGTACAGCATTTTATTGAACCTGTTGTGCATTCTCTTGGTCTGTCTATTAATGTAAAATGCTTCCAACCAACTGGTTCTGTCAGTGAGAAGGGATTCCTTTTGTGTTGCTTATGATAGAGTTGATTATTTTATTAAACAGTGAGCTGCAAGAATTAGTGTGGAAAATTGATGGCATGTGTCTTAATAAGGTAAAATACAAAAAAGGCATGAATGATTCCAATTTCAGTTGTTTCATCTGAGCATTTAAGAAAGAATCAAATAATGACTATTTAATTCAAACCCTCATTTAAAAATCCAGAATAAAGTACATTTTACTCTTCAAAATATTCACACTTTCGATTTTTAATCTGGTACCTTCTTTCTTAACACTGCTTCATTAAATATAATTGCCATGGCTTGAAAAACAATGCTGATTTCCTTTTTGTCTCCTGTTCTACTTTGCAAATCAATAACATACTTGTTGTAGGGTTTTATGGTTTGCATGAATCAGACTTGGACAAAGTCTTTCAGCTGCCAACCACCACCTTCATAGGAGGAAATGAGAACAGTCTGTCTTTGCGAGAGATCATCAAGCGCCTGGAGGTCAGTGGGACTTGTTTTTATTTGTGATTGTTCTCATTCAGACCTAAGTGAACTTTTTCCAGGTGTCAGTCACAAACCCCCTTATCATTTGCCAGTTATTGACAGAACACGTAAAGAATTCCAACAATGTTAAAAATAACCTTTGTACTATTTAGGTAGCAGCATCACTGGTGCAATTAGCTGGATATTGGAAATCTGTAGATTAAACATGAGTATGAAAGAGGTGGATATGGTAGAATATTAATGCCAGCCCTCATTCTGGAAAGAACTGATATTATTTAAAAGGAGTAGAGCCCTTACAAATTGTCTTTTAAGTGTTGTACCACAGATGAAACACCTGTGCATACAGGGCTCAGGAGGTTGCTTTCATGTCCCCAACTCTAGTGAGACCTTTACTTGAGGAAAAAATATGAGGGCTGGGTACCAAATTCCTGAAAGCCCAGCTGTAGTGTGCATAGTGATGGTCCTTGTTTTCCATCCCCAGTCTTTTTCCTGGAGTTTCTTTATCTGACAGTTGACATGGTTTATGCCATTGTAAGTCATCAAAGCTAAAATAATTCAAAGAAAAACTAATTTGAAGGAATAAATATAATTAGAGGTGAACTCCAAATCACAAAGCAGCAAGTAGGAATGGTAATGAATTTGTAGACTGCAGAGTGAGTCATTGCTGGGTATTCCCAGTTGCTTGACTTTTCTGTTGGCTTAGCTGAGGCATGGTAAATTGTTAAACCACATTATCTTTGTTGTGCATTTGAGCTCCACATTTGGTTGGGGTTTTTTTTTGTTTGCTTTTGCACTTCTAGCTTACCTGTGTAGCAATAACCCTTAAAATTGTAATGTGCAAATAAAAGGACAATATCAATTGCAAAATCTAAAAGCCTTAAGGAACTGATTTGTGTTAAAGAGAGGTAACCCTCTGCTTTCCTCTTCTCTCTAGAGCTTTGGATTTATTTTTTTTTTTATTAGAGGTTAACATTCAACTCCTTTTAAAGGCACTAGAGACTACACACTATATTGAAAGTAGTTTTGTCTCAAACTCACTGTAGGTCTTACTTCTGTTGACTTGTATTTTGGCCCTATTTTTTCTAATGAAATATTCTTTTTAAGGTAATAAAAAGAAAAAAAGTTAGCAAAGAGAGAAAATTTCTGCTCTATCTGCATTTCTCCCTGTCCTTTCTCTGCTCTTGGTTGCTTGGGGTTTTTTTCACATTTCCAGGTTTCTGAGACTTGACAGTTATCAGATAATTTGCATTAGACTTCATAGCTGTCTTCTCACTGTCTTTATTTCTTGGTTTAAGGTGACATTTAATAAAAATGTGATAAGAGACATAAATTTTGATAAATTACTTGAAATCTTTGCTGGTGCATCTAAAGAAGAGTGTACTGTGCCAGTAAGAACAGCNTGCATTAGACTTCATAGCTTCATAGCTTCATAGCTGTCTTCTGACTGCCTTTATTTCTTGGTTTAAGGTGACATTTAAGAAAAATGTGATAAAAGACATAAATTTTGATAAATTACTTGAAATCTTTGCTGGTGCATCTAAAGAAGAGTGTACTGTGCCAGTAAGAACAGCACTGAGTTAGGTGAAATGTGCCAGTCAGTGTAAGGAAGGTTTGTTTGCCTACTTTGAGTGTAGCACCAGATGAGAATCCTCAGTTTAAAAATTTTGGAATGTTGCTTTGTAGAGAAAGCTTTGTGATACAAAACTAGATTCAGTAAAACAATTTATTCATTTATAGAGTTACTTTGGGGGAGATATTGTGGAAGAGGAAGACAAGGTAGCTTTCAGGAGAGTAACAGAGAATATAATTTTTAAAATATATTCGTTTCTTTGTGGCCCACCAACCCCTAAAGCTTCTCTGTTGGTGTTTTCTCTTGCTAGCATACCTACTGCCAGCACATTGGCCTGGAGTACATGTTCATCAACGATGTGGAGCAGTGCCAGTGGATCCGCCAGAAGTTTGAGACGCCGGGCGTGATGAAGTTCACGAACGAGGATAAGAGGACTTTGCTGGCCAGGCTGGTGCGCTCCATGAGGTACACTGGGCTGGGCTGGGCTGCTCTGCACTGCACTGCTCTGCACTGCACTGCTCTCTGCTGCCTCGGCCTCTGGGCTCTGGAAGCTGCTGACAGGGGGGGAACAGTCTCACTGAACTCTGCAGTACACGTGGGTGTAGTTAACCCAGTGGCCATATCAAAGGAAAATGTGTGCTGTGAGCAATCAGTCAGGGTCTGTGTTGTGACTTAGTGCTCTGTTATCTTAAAAGGCCTTTAGTAGCATGCCTGGCAATGTTTCCATTGGCTTGAGGAGGTAAACTAGGAAAAAGTTGTTTCAACACACTAGTAATATACATTTATGTTAAAGGTTTGTAACCAGTTTCAGAAAATAAGTGTCAGAACAATGTTGGTGTGTGATTTCAAGTCCTGTTTCTGCTCTTTTCATTTTGAGATGTGCCAAGATGTGTTGTGCTGTTGCATGACCTGGCAACAGCAGTTCTAGTATCTACAATAAAAGAAAGCACATTTGGAAATGGTTTATTGACTGCTCCCATTGTAGCTGTGTGGAAATACTGTGATCCCCGAGATCGAATTACCCTCTTACCCCTGGAACAAGGCTTCTCAGGCACAAGATTTATTTCAGTCCCTACAATCTGAAACAGTGTCTATGTCCTTTGTTAATCACAGGAGTCAGATTTGTAAAGGCACACTTTTTGATTAAGATTCTTTGTTCAAAGATCTAAAAATGAAGTGCTCATTGGAGGTGTCAAAAGATATTTTTGCCAGGTGTTTGGTTTGCCGATGTTATAATGTCTCATTAGAAGTTTCATTTAAACAGAAACAAAAATGGCACTTGATGATCAAGTGACTATTACACTTGAGTATGTTTGTTTAGCAGGCCCTCAGTATGAACCATCTCCATTTATCCCAAGACAAAAATTTGTGCTTTTGTTCCTGCTTAAGCTGTAGAAAGATCTGGGCTTTCTAGTGGCATGAAGGAGCCTAATGTTCATCTTCTGCCAAATTGTGTGCTGAATGGGGAAGAAAAATGTTTTACAAAAAGTTCTATCCAGCTGTCTTTTGAATGCTTTTTTCATTTTATTGTTTGAAAATTACCTAGGAAAAAAGTCTGATTTTGTGGAAAACTCGTTGTCCTCTTGAGATTTGTGTCTTTGTGAAGTAGGCTTTCATTGTTTTGCTCAAGACTGTTTCTAAAAATGTTCATTCCAAGAACTACAGAGTTCAGGTACTTGAAACTGAATTTTAAAGTTAGTTTTCTCATCCTTTGTGCTTTTCACTGATAGATTATTGAACAAAGGGTCATTTTAAACTCCTCCTTATGTAAAATACTCATTGTATATTTCTGAGCTACTTTGTGTAATGCATTAATAAACATGGATGTGGAGCCTGGTCTGGGCAGGGTCAAGCATTTCCAGATGAATCCCTTCTGAGCTTTCACTGGATGTTTTCCTCCCTGGGTGCTGAATGCATGCAGTGACAGAGGCTGGGGAGCTGTGGCTCCCAGTGGCACGTGGGGGGCTGGCAAGGTGTGACTGTGGAATGCTGTAGCTCTGTCCACTTAGTGGCAGTTTGCCTCAAGTAATGAACGTGCTGCTTGTCCAGCACTGGCCTGACTTGCTGCTGCACAGAGGAGGTTATCAGCATGTGCACTGCTTTCCTTTGCCCTGTGGGATCTGCTGTTCACAGGGCACACTGCTTGCCCTTTGCATAAGGACTGGCACAGCCCCACAGACTGCCCTGGGGAATTGTGGCAGAATAGCTCAGTTGAGGGTCTGGCTTGTTGCTTAGATGGCTGGATTGTGAGGTATTGATGGCTGAGCCAGGAGAGACTTTTGGCAACAATTCTTCACTGCTTTAGGACTTCAGTCCAAAGAAGTAAATGTCAGGATTCTAAGTGAGGAATAAACTTAGTATGAATGGATTGTGGCAGTGTTATGAGGCAAGGCACTGCACAGATGATGTAACCAACACAGTTACTTTCACAAAGATGTGTTTTCTTTGCTTGTCCTATCTCCAAGCTTTACAATGTATAATCCTTTCAGTGTTTGTTAAAAGGTACTTTTTAACCACTCACATTGCCTCTGGCACAAATGCATTAAAGAATGAAAGAGCTTAGAGCTGTCAGGGATTGACATCATTCTGCTGCTGCAGCTGAGGCAGGGATACCAGTGTCCTGCTTCTTGGCCCATTCCTAAGTGTTACATCACACAGTCTGAGGAGCCTTGCTATGAATGAGACTTATGGAATAGGTGTATTTTCTACTCTGTTCTTTTTTACAAGTGTTAGAAAACACAGGTTCTCTGTTATATTTTCTTCAGTTTGTAGAAGAGACTTCTTTGCTGCCACTCTGCCTTCCCAGTGGTCACATTTGTGTACATGAGAACAGAGTTTAACTTGAGAAGTGAATTTTGTCTGAGGTGGGGACTCTTAATTGTTTCAAAGTCCTAGTAAATAGTTTTCAGATGGGGGAGAAAGAAGACTGAATTCTCTCTTGTGTTTCCCTCCCCATGTGTGACTTGATTCCAGAGGCGTATAACTTGTATTCACAGATGTTTTAAAACAGTTCAATGTAACTTGATTTGCTACAAGATGGTAAACAATAAGTATTTGCTATATTACCTTAGTAGAAATAATTTCTCTTTTTTTTTTCTTTTTGGCAAAGATTTGAAGACTTCCTTGCTCGCAAGTGGTCTTCCGAAAAGAGATTTGGTTTGGAAGGATGTGAAGTAATGATTCCTGCACTTAAGACCATCATTGATAAATCCAGTGAAATGGGAATTGAATATGTTATAATGGGAATGCCTCATAGGTAATGCCAACAAAAACACCCCAACAAATGGACTTACTGTGTTGGGACAAGTTTTGGGTTCTAGAATTTGAAATAAAAAGTTGATATTAGAGAAGCTGAGGTAGGAAAAATCAGTCTTAACAAGTAATGGGAACACAGAACTGTAGTAAATGCCTATTAGTAAGAGGCTGCAGGCTTCAAAAGTAAATGGTAGGGAAACTCTCCTCAGTGCACTTTGAAGCTCCAAGCTAATGTGGCAGCAGCCATGGTATCTCTGCCATTGCATAGAGTCTCTAGAATTGGGAAAGCTGGGTGAGTTAGCTTTGAACTTCCTTCTGCAGTCTGCCTTAACTGATTTATAATGTGATTATTTAAAGACTGCTAGAGAGCTACAAAATTCACTTGGATACATGGTGTTCTAAAATATCTGAGGGAAGGCATTGGAGGAACTTTGTTATGGGAACAAGGGTTGAATCAAGGATTTCAATCAAGGGTTGAATCAAGGGTTTCTTCAAATGTTTGAAGAAAACATTTGCAAATTTATGACAGGTTGGCTTGCAGATTTTTTGAGTTTTATACTTGTTGAGTCTGTTAGTACCATTTTTGAAACTTAACTGTGTTATTACACAACTGGAATAACAGTTAATTTATTAACTGGGATTTTCTTAGAGGCCGGCTGAATGTATTGGCTAATGTAATCCGAAAAGAGCTGGAGCAGATCTTCTGTCAGTTTGATCCCAAACTTGAAGCAGCTGATGAGGTAAGATGCTTTTAGAAAGGTCAACATTCGAGGTAAGATGCTTTTAGAAAGATCAACATTCGAGGTAGTTTTCAGTTATTTTGGTCGTGGTTACTCTGAAAACAGCATTGTCAGCTACAATGCCTTCTTTTCTAGTTTGAGGAACATGTTTGGTGAAATTTCTTAACAAATTTAGAAATTATATTATACTTCTAACATGCAGAAGTTTCTCAGGAGTGACTGTAGATAAATAAGTTCCATTTGGCAGAGTTCATAACCTCTAAGCATCCCTTTTTATTTTATATGAATGAACAGAGTATTAATGTGCTGTAAGTATTTATCTAACATTTGATGACAACAGTAAGATAATAGAATAGGAGCAGTGTCCCAGTTTGAAATTATGGTGTCAAACTCACAGTGCTCACTGATGTTCAGGTAACCAGATGCATTTTTCAGACTGAAGCACAAATTTTAGGCCTAGTGAATCAGATGGAGCAGGTCAGAATGACATTCCTGAATTGTGATGACGTGTTTCTTGTTAGGGATCTGGGGATGTAAAATACCACCTGGGAATGTACCATGAGAGGATCAACCGAAAAACAAACAAGAAAATCACTCTGTCCCTGATGGCTAACCCTTCTCACTTGGAAGCAGTTGATCCTGTTGTGCAAGGCAAAACAAAAGCTGAACAGTTTTATCGAGGGGATACAGCAGGGAAAAAGGTAAAGATTGTTTAGTATAGTAACTTTTAATGGTAATTTTTCATGATATTTCCAATAAAAATAGTTTGCCAGTATTTTCATATCACAGAATCTTCCCCTTTTCCTCCTTCACAAAAGGGATATATCACCTGTTGAACTAGGTAAGGTTTCTGACTTGAGACCTCAAGAGTAACTTCAGGAAGTAGGCTTAAAGCTTTATTTCCTTTGCAAACTGAGAAAAGGCAGCAGAATGCTGAGGAAATTACGGTTTATTTTAAAATTACTGGTTTATTTTATAAGCACTACAGAAATATGGAGCCAGGAAATCCTGCTGAGAAACTCAAATTGTGGTTTTCCTTTCTAATGTTTGTGTGGATATGTGTGTACAATTCTCCTTCTTAGGTTATGTCCATATTATTACATGGGGATGCTGCCTTTGCAGGACAAGGAGTGGTTTATGAGACATTTCATCTTAGTGACCTCCCATCCTACACCACAAATGGCACTATTCACGTTGTGGTCAACAACCAGGTAACAGCCTTTTCCAATCAACTTCTCTGCTGAATATTTGCCCATCTAGCTCTTTTTATTATTTGTTATTAACTGGGTTCCTTGCCCCCCTGGTTATTAGAATGATTGAAATATTTCTGAAAATGATCCTAATATGTAGCAACTCTTGAGCTGATAATATTTTCTCACCTACATGTATTCCATTCAATTTGTAATACTTGGATTAGGCTTGATTTGGTTTTTAAGGGACCAAAAAGAAGCTAGCTAGCCAAAATGAGAAGCTGATGCTGTTGCTGTGTGAATGGGTATTAAATGCAAGCTTCAAAACAGACTAGAGGGAGATGCCCAAATAATTTTCATGGAGGTTTCTGGTGTTTTTAGATTGGCTTCACCACAGACCCGCGCATGGCCCGTTCGTCTCCGTACCCCACTGACGTTGCCCGTGTGGTCAATGCTCCCATTTTCCACGTGAATGCTGATGACCCTGAGGCAGTGATGTACGTGTGCAGCGTAGCTGCAGAGTGGAGAAACACTTTCAATAAGGATGTGGTTGTTGACCTGGTAAGGCTTCATTTCCTTAACTTTTCATTCTGTGCATTATGTATTACTCGGGTTTTTTGTGTGTGTGTGGCTTAGAAGGTCCAATCAAGAAACATATTTGATTTTAAAAGCCTTTAGTTTCTTAATTTAAAACAAACCAAGCAACTAACAGGCCCACTAGAAGCCATGAATGTTTTTTACACAATAAACCCCTTAAAATCTCTGTAAAACTACAAAATGAAAATATTCCATTTTACATTTTTCCTTATCAATAGTAACAATCTTTCCCTTTCTAGGTTTGCTACCGTAGGAGAGGGCACAATGAAATGGATGAGCCCATGTTCACCCAGCCTCTGATGTACAAGCAGATCCATAAGCAGGTGCCAGTGCTGAAGAAATATGCTGACAAACTGATAGCAGATGGGACTGTGACACTGCAGGAGTTTGAGGTACATGCCAGCAGAGTTAGAGGGAATCTAAGGAGTTGTAAGGAGAAAGACCCAACTGTCCCCTGTGTACTGCCTGCTTGAAAACTTCCTTGCTGTGATGTCTTTACCCTTTGACAATTGGAGTTCAGTTTGGCTTGGATTTTCAAGTGAAATACTATTGTTGTAACAAAAGGACTGGAAGTGCTCTGAAGTAATTAATATATATTGCACAAAAAAGAATTGCTTCAGTTCTGAGGGAGAAGGTGATTAAATGAGAACATTGGAAAACAGAGGCATTTGTCAGCTGTTCTTCATCTCTAGAACCTTGATTCAGTAGCAAGACAGAGTTTGAACCCTCCTGTTGATAGCTTCATATTGATAACCTTGGCAGGCTTGTGTCCAGCAATGATGAAATAGAATCAATTTAACCTTTTAGTTTTCTTGCAAAAATTCAACCTAATTCAGAGACCGTCTGAAATATTCCAGGAAGATGAAGTGTAGAGTCTGGTATCTGTATTAAACTGGTTAGGTAATTACCTTAATTTTTTTGAGAATGGGTGTTTAGAGTGCAGATGAAACTTCTGAGGAGCCTTGAAGCCTTCAAGGACCCTTTGAGACAGTGTAGTGACATGATATTGCAGATCAAGAGATAAGCATTTTGGGTAGGTGCATTCTGTTGTCCGTAAGAAGGATCACAGCTCATGCAGAAATAGTTTTCCTGAATCACTTATTGAAAGAGTGTGCCAGTAGAAGCACCATGGGATTTGGTGACTGGATCTAGGATCCTGGATGAGTGTTTGGCTGTACAGACTGAGCTCAACATTGCTGTTAAATCCTTTAGAGATTAGCTAGCTCAATGACTGGAGTGTGATTCTGCATTGAAGCACAGATATTGCAGAGGCACTTTATCTCTATGGAATATGGCATTCAATCTGTTGTTGTTGAGAGGTGTGGCCAGAAGATTCTTTGCTAGACTCTCCCAGACAGACTAATTTTTTTGGAAAACTTCTTTTAGTGGCTTTTGTAGCCAGGATTATGAGAGCTGAGTGATTTTGATCTTAGAAATATAACTGTAAACAATATTTGGTATTTCAGTTTTGTCTCATTCTAGACAATGCTTGCAGCTTCAGCTCTTGGTAAACTCCTCTGTTACACCTGTCCAATGAACTAAATGATTTATTTAAAGTCATGTGTGTAAGCATGTTTCTAGAAGGCAGTTTGATCCTAATTAAATTAATTTTATTTATTTGCATTATTGTAGCTAAATTTTCTTGTGGAGTTAAAGAGCTGGTTTTATCATGCTGAATGAGAGGTGTCATCTCTAAGATATGAGGGTGTTGTGTTTATCCATTTTAAAGCCTTTTTGTTCTACAGGAAGAAATTGCAAAGTATGATAGAATATGTGAAGAAGCATATACTAGATCTAAGGATAATAAGATCCTTCATATCAAGCACTGGCTGGATTCACCTTGGCCTGGTAAGGCGTGTACTTTCACTTATGCTAGTGATACCCAAATGTACTTTTATTTTGAGTCCAAAATCTAGGATTTAGATTTTATCAGACAGTGTCCCTTTAAAATTGAATATTTCAAAGGTTTTTGATTTGTCTCTGTTAATAGTAAATATAGCATTCTGCCAGATGAACTTGAAATAAATGCTTTTGTTAAAAAATGTGCAAAGTAAGCTGTGACTTTGAAAAAGCCATTTTTCAGTTTAGCAGAGAAGTGGTTTTCCTGTTCTGTTAACTGTCTGGGCTGTCAGGAAGAAGGAGCATGTCTCATGTTATTTATTTATGTATTTATTTTTATTTGAGGGATTGAGGTGCCATATGCCTTTTATTGGCTGCCTCTGCCCACATAGTTGGACTTCACAGGGAGTGAAAGCAGAAACAAAATAGATCATTGTGTGCCTGTAAGATCAGCTTCTGTTGTCATGCAGACAATCAAAATTATTCTTTCTCAGCAAAAGGGGAAGACCTAGGCTTAGTCTGCTGCTTAGAGTATCACTTGAGTTGTTGAGTAAATTGTAGGTGATATACATGTCTCCTAAACAGTCCTTGGACATCTTTTCCTTCCAGGCTTCTTTAACGTGGATGGAGAACCCAAGAGCATGTCCTGTCCCCCGACGGGCATTTCGGAGGAGCTGCTGACTCACATTGGCAATGTCGCCAGTTCAGTGCCAGTGGAGGACTTCAAAATACACTCAGGTCAGCTCAAGGCTTTGTGTCTTGCTCCATTTCTGCATTTCAGCACAGAAGTTATTCTTGGGCCATTTCAAAGAGGAAAATGCCTGTGACTTTTTTTACTTTGACTCTTCCACTCTATGGGTGAGGAGAAATGTGACATTTAGGTTCCTGCTGCTTGTTCTCAGCATAATATTCTTTCAGTATCACACCACTTCTGTTTCATATGTCATTCAAATAGATTTTCCTCTGAGGGAGGTAAAAGTCTCTTTGCAGCCTTAAGTTAATAACTCCTTTCATTCTTCAAGTCCTTGCATTTTCTTTGCAAAAAGTCTTTTGTTTTGAAAAGATTCAGTCCTCAGTTTGGCATCTGTTACAGTAAGTGCCTGTCTCACTGGGGAGCCCCAACACTGTGTCAGAGTTCTGAGACAGATTTCAACCAGCCCAGGAAATAAAACTAGCAACTATTGGGAGCAATAATCTGCTCATTCCATGGGGAAACATGGAAACCCTTTGTTTAGGGATCTTTTTCCTTTTGTTGACTTGTAGGGTACATACTAATGATAAGGAATAAAGAGCTTTTTTCTCTTAAAAATCTCTAAAGAGAGAAAGCTCATCCTCTCTAGAGTCATCCATCAAGGAATAAAGTTTGTCTTCTGTAAATATTCTAGGTGTTTCTGTTCCTTTGGGAAATGAAACACAAGTAATGATGGTAGGGCATTCCCAGTTATTAATTGTAGGCTTGTTGGGCAGATATGATTAATGGATAAATTTAACTCTTCTACACATTTGTGCATTTGTTGTGACACTGATAAATTAAAAATTATAGTCGCCCAATAAAATTTAGTATTAGACATTCTAATTAAAAAGGTAAATTGGTCTCTTGTTAGTAAGTTGATTAACCATTGACACTAGGCAGCACTTGCCAGTATATAAGGTAGATTTATAGTCCAAAACAATTATGGTATGCTAGATTCTTTTATGCAGTTTAAAAGGCCATGAGAGATAATTGTGGAGAAATAGAAGGGGAGAGAAATAGAAATTTGAAGTACTTTGTCCTTTCACTGGAGTGAAACAGCTTAATATCAAATAGTCTTGCAACAAACAACAGGAAGATTATTTTTTTTTGTCAAATATTTAGTATATTCTAAAGGGATAATTTTCAAGGTTTTTTTTTTTTTTGTTTAAAATGAGGCAATTTCAATGAGAGTTTTATGTGGAAAGAAAGTGGGGTGTTTTTCTGTAAAATTGTGGAAAGACAAATATAGGAAAATAACATATGAGACAACTTACCAAACTCATCAATGCAGATATGAAAATAAGATAGTATCAATTGACAGTGAATATGGGAGACTTGGGGCCTCAAAGCTGGAAGCACCTGTGTGCTGCTGTGAAATTTTGTTCCCTTTGAAAGTAACAGTGTTGTAACTCACAAGGTTATAAAATCACTAAAAAGTCAGCTATTGGTTACCATTGGCAGCTGCTACAGTTTTTCTATTAATATGATATTCATAGTATTGATCAATCCAGCCTCTTTCACTCTATAACATCTCCAGAAGTGCCATGCAATAAATGCCAAGAAAAAATGAGAAAAGGAAAGAATACAAAAACTCAGAAACCAAACTGCTATTTTCAGTCTCTTATAAAACAATAGTTGGTGTTAGAGATGTGAAAATAAACCTCGAGGAAGAAGAATGTCACCATGGGTCTTTTTAATTGTCCTCAGTAGTTTCAGTCAACCTTACTTTCTTCTTCAAAAACAAGGTATGAACATGACACAACTGTTTGCTCGGAAAGCAAGTAGTTTTATTTTGCCAGCAGTTCAGTTCTAGAAAACCTGTTTGGTTTGGTATCTGTGTTTAGCTTAGCCAGTGAGGAAGGAGAATGGTAAATGCAATGTGAACAGGGAATGTCTCTGAAATAGATCCATTCATTTCTGATCTTTGTGCTGCTGTAGGACTCTCTCGGATTCTGAAGGCCCGCTCGGAAATGACCAAGAACAGGCTTGTTGACTGGGCCTTGGCAGAGTACATGGCTTTTGGCTCTGTGCTCAAAGAGGGGATCCATGTCCGACTTAGCGGGCAGGATGTGGAGAGAGGTACTTTCAGGTCAGTACTGAGATAACTGGTAAATGTTGTTAAAACTGTTCAAGTCCCATACTTCAAGAGACAACTTGGCATTTGTTTAAAAAATGTGATCTTCTGCAGGGAGGGGTCCTTCTTCAGCATTAATCTGAATGTTACAGGTTCTAGCAGTCAATAATAATCGAATTTCCCGTGTATCTGTAAGCAGCATTTTAATATAATATTTGAGCCAGAACAAACATTTTTCAACACTTCTCTTGCTGAAAAACAGAAATTGTGTCTTTCCTCTTGCTTTAAAAAAAAAAAAAATACAGTTGCATTCCATCTAATTGCTGAGAAGTAAGAGAGGGTGCTTGCTGCAGCAGATCCCGAGTCTCTGAAATACCATTCCAGTGGTGGCTGCTTGGAACTGTGTACCCTGTGAACAATCATGTTGCCCATTAGTGAGGCTTTGAAAGTGAAATAAGGTTCTTTGTACTGAGGCTTTTAATGCCTATGGGTCATGTATGAAAGCAGGTTCTCATCACTTGGTAAAATATATACAGTTTTCTGCCTTACCTGAGTCTCTGTAGAGTAAAATGTTAATGATGTATTTAATTGAAACCTTTGATGTGATGCCAGTTCCTGGGGTGAATGCTGCACTGTGCTTCATTGGGAATACTTGCAGAAGATAAATTTTGGTGCCTGTCTTCTCTGGTACAGTATTATCTAGAATTTGGGAAGAACTGAACATACTGTGTTGCCATAATAAAACAACATGATGGGGTGCTTTCACTGTTTTGGAACTTCTAAAGTGATGTCTAGAAAATAGTTCTTTCTGTCAATATTCCATGTGATGGCTTCTTTTCTTCCTGTTTGAGTCCTCAACACTATCAATAGATAGAAGTTAAATAAAGCTGCAGGCAGAAGCACCAGACCCCTTCTCCTCTTGGAGACAAATTCTTGAGGACAGAGGGACAGCCTTGATTCTGTACTGGTTTGATATCAGTAAATCTGACAATTCCACGTGTGCAAATTGTATGTCTGTATATTTCTGGCTGGCCATCTATAGTCATCTTAATCACCTTTTGCTAGGGAAACACCAAACTTTGTACTCAAGAATCTTAACACCTAGCTAGACCTTCTGTCTTTGGCTTAATGACAAAATCAAAATTACAGTGGCAAAAATGATTTCTGCCAAGCAGCTGCCTGGTGTGTGAATTTCCCCCTATCTCTCAACTTCCCTCCCTGTGCTGTTTTTCAAAGTTTCAGTCTTTTTCTGCTTTACATTGTTGAGTTCTAGATACATTTCAGAGCTCTTTTGCTACCATTCATTATAGCAAAGAGAAGTGCAAAAAGATTCAGACTTCAGTGCTGGCAGCTCTACAACACACCTTCTTCTATTGTTACCAGTAGAAGGACTCGCTTTATGTTAGCAGTTGTAAAGCTGGACATATTGCTGTGATTCACTCAGTCTGCTCAGAGAGTTAATGGATTGCAGTAATTACTTCAGTCATCTCTGTTTTGGTAGCATGCCTTGGTGCCCCATTCTAATGCTGATTAATGGTGTTCTAGAGAACTGTAAATGGTGCATGTGAGTGGAAATAGCAGGAAAGAGGATACAACTCCTTCAAGTTTCAGTGCTGAAATAAGATTAGATTACATTTTTTTTCCATTGAAGACAAACAGCAATTGTTTCAAGGGAAGTACTAGAATTTGTGAGGAAGGTAGAATGCAACTTTTTAATAACAATTTTCTTCCTCTGAATTTCTTTAATAATTCCATTTTATAGTAACAACTTCCGCATCCTTTTCTCTTTCTCCCCAGTTCTACTAGTGGTGAGGTATTTTTGGCTTCTGTGAGTGCTTGAGAAGCCTGGACAGTCAGTCAAAGTCCTTACAGTGCAGCAGTTGTATTTAGACATGTGATTGTATTTCTCATGGTTTCAACCAAACCAGGGTGTTGAGTGTAGCAGAGATAACCATGGTGCTTGCTTGCTTTCTAGAACTCAACTTCAATGCTTTAGCTTTGAACATAGCTCTGTTAAATCCCAGAATGGTTCTTGGCTAATAAATCTCTTTCAACAACTCCTTGCAGCCATCGTCACCATGTGCTTCATGACCAAGAAGTTGACAAGAGGATTTGTGTTCCCATGAATCACCTCTGGGAGCAGCAGGCCCCTTACACCGTGTGCAACAGCTCCCTCTCCGAGTACGGGGTCTTGGGTACGTCTCGACCTGCCTGGGGTTTGGTGGGGCTGCAGGACAAGAAGCAGAGCTCAGCAAGGAAAAGAATGTGGGGGAAAGGAAAAGCTGTAAAATGGTCTTATATGAAACAGGTATCAAAGCTCTTCCTCTCAGGTTTTGGAGTCCCTTAAACAAGCATCCCCAAATTTTACAATTTTGGGATTCAGTTAAAAGCATCCATCTGCTGTTGTTGATCTTGGCAGTGCTGGAATGTGCACCTGATGCCTTCTTGAAAGGGGAGGAACTGACAAGAGAACCAGAGATGGTTTGTCATAGAGACACAAAAAATCCACCCTGACCTTATCTGGACTGCTATTCCACATGTGCTGTTTCAAGAAAACAAATTCTTTTAAGTGATAGCATTACTATCATAGTGAATTATTTTACCTTCAGCCACAGAGAATGGATAACCTTACTCTGACATGATGAGAGTGGCAAGAGGAATGTGGAGCGTGAAACAAATGCATCTAATAATTTATCAAAAGCATAACTGATTCTATGGATAATAAAATATAATGTGAAGAAAACACATTGGTAGTAGATAAAGGTGGTAGTTGATAGCTGCTTGCTTCAAAGTTCCAGAAATATTTGGTTACTTAGTAATTTTTGCAATGCTACATATTATCTATTGCTAATAACATTAAAGTGGTAGAAAATTGTACAGTTGGAGCATGGGCTGAAGACCAGATTTTTTGAGGCATTTTTGCTAGCTCTGTGGCAGAATTGGTGTGAAGAGAATCACATTTTTTGTGTCACTAACATGTAAAGGTAAACTCTAAATAGGAGACTGCAAGCAAGGATGTGTATAAACAGGAGAAAAATAATTGGCATAGATAAAAATCAAGAATTTAATTTCAGAGAATGATTGTTTCCAAGTTCCTGTTGTTTCTCACAGTGTGTTCTGGGGTTTCTTAATTTAAGCCTGTTTACACTGTTGCTGCAAACTTGTGGATAAGTAGATCATAGGTTTCTGGACTTTTTTTTCTTTTTTTTTTTCACATTTCAGAAGTGACGAATGTCTGGATATGGTTGAAATCTGATTTTTGTTTCAAAAATAACACCTCAGTAGGGAGCCTAGCATTGAGATGGCATGGGGGCAATTCCAATGGTCCCAATTCCATTCTTTAAAAAACTAACCAAGTGGGCTCTTTCTTTCTCTTTCTTGATCTCATCCTGCTCACTATTGCCCTTCCACCTTACCCAGCAAGAGATAGGTGAAAGTTGCTTTAATAAAATTCATTGAATACAAGCAATAAGGTAAAATAGGGTTTTGTTTGTATGCTGAAAACAAGAATACAATTTCTGTGCACTTGTGCTTCAGCAGATGGGATGACAGGTTCTTCAGAACTAATAATATTGATACTTTTAATTTTCAAGAATTTTAAATGCCTTATGTCCAACATGTTTTCTAACAGTAAAGGGGATTAAATTGATACAAGTAGTTGATAAGTGATGTGGCTTTTTGTGTGTTTGTTGGGTTGGGTTTTTTTAAACTGAAAATGCCATGCTCTGTGTTGAAGTGATTTTATAATGAAGTTTTCTCTCACTTGCTGGCTTTTATATATTGACCTTTTCCAAGATGTTTACTCTTGTGTATTGCCTCCACAGAGACAGTTTTTGGGATAAGCAGCAGTGTGTGAACATGTCTCTTTTAGTTAAGGCTCTGAGTCAAAGAAGAGCTATCAGAATTGATATTTATTTGGCTGGTAACATCACTGGGTCTCCTTTTTAATACATGGAGGAGTAAGTGAAGGCTTGTAGTTCATGGAGTTGGTTCTTCAGGAGAACCAAAACTCCTGAACATTTTTTCTCTAGCTGCTCTTTTTACTGTCTAATTATGTGAAAAGAACAGTTTAGAATTAGCACACTGAAGTGTTTGTTGGCTGTAGGGAGAGTTGTGGGATAATATAAAGGGGAAAAAATGGTGAAAAAGTGTTAGGAATTTATTTTATGACTGCGTTAACATGCAGAATCTCAGAAGCATTTTGGGAATTCCCTTAGTTTCTGTGAGGGAGAGCTAAGAAAATGGATTAAACAGCCCAGCATGATAAAAGTACCAATTATTTCCTTGGCAGGTACGTCAGCCAAGAGCTGGTATCTGTTCAGAGCAGTGAGCTTTACACCAGCTTACAGTCGAGCTAGTTAGGGACACCTGGGGAGCCATTGCTCCCTTAAAATGATGCTCTGGCAAGATTGATACCACTTAGAAAGAAAACAAAGGTAGTCTCATTCAACTGTAGTTCAGACAACTGCTTATATTTTGTCTACAGGAAGCTCTGGGACAGGTGTAACCTGGGCATTAAATCAGAGTACTTAACAATTTCTGGTAGTTTAGAGTATTTAACAACATCTGACAATTTTGTTTGCCATCCTATGTCTGCTATTTTTAGTTATACTCAGGTTATTATAATTTAGTTGTGCATCCACTTGCCTTGCTATAATTTTTCCCTTGTACTGAAACTCAGTATCTGGAAGTGTAAGTGATGGCTGTGTGAAGTCATTTAAGCAAAGGATACTTGTCTGAACTTATTCGCTCATTAGGATAGAGGAGAAAAACCAAAAGTGACTTACACATGCTCCATCATACCTCTTCAGCATTTTTTAAATACTTGAAAGAATTTCCTGTCTTTTTTTATGGCCGTCAGAATGACTTGTGTAGTGTTGAGCCTCTATCCAAGAGGTGAAGTTCTTTGTCAGGTTCAATACTGCCTTTGAGAAATCTTGGGCTGGGGCATCCCATACTGGGAGCTTTCAAGGAATATCAGGCAAGATAGACTTGGAACTAGTGTCTAGTTCAGGAAAATCCTGAACCATGAGACTTGGAGTATAGTTTTTTCAAGGGAAAAAGTCAAGTGTAAAGCAAAAGATAAAAGGAAGAAGACAGGTATTAATGTAAAATTATTTTTCTGCAATACACACCTAGGATGAAATACGTAGTAGTACTGCTCAGTCAGAACAAGGTATTTTTGGTGTTGGGGGTAGCAAATACAAATACCTGTCAGACATTGTGTTAGGAACTAGGACAGACTGTAGTAATCAATGGCATCTGCATGGAATTCTGAGAAGGCATCAGTCTCCCTGTTTATGGTAGAGTCAGCCACCAGATGGGCATTAACTTCAGTTTGTCCTGAGCTGTGTTTGGGTTTGTGAATCCCTCTGTAGTGCCTGCGCTTAGAATTTCTGTTAAAGATAGCAAAAATCTGTCTTTGAACCTTTCTTCGTTCTGACAGAAAATCCTTGTACTGATAAGAAGCCCTTTTAACCATGAGTTAACATTCATGCCCTAAGTCACTTTAAAATCATATTGAATTAAGTTATGGCTGTAGCCGTACTTACATTAATTAAAAAACAGCTATTCTTATGACAATCATGAAAATGCTGTGGGGAAAAACACAGCACAGTATGCTGTGTAAGCTGCCACTTTGCTTGACAACACTTCTTTCTGTGCCATGGTGATGGAAGAACAGTGAGGGAGCACAGCAGGCACTGGACTAATAGAAGCAAGCATTTCTGCTAGGTCTGTCATCTAGGGACCGTAATGAACTCCAGCAATTGAAACATTAGTTTTGCAGCCCTAATCAAGTGCTGTGTATTTTTCTTCCCTCTGTTTCCTCAGAAGTTTACCAAACTGCTGTGCTGGTTCCTGGTTCCCTGTGCCCTGGTGTGCTCTGAGCCCTGAGCAGCTGCCTGCTCTTTGGAGTTGGCTGGTTGCTCTCCAACACCCTTTGGGTGTGCAAATTCCTTACCTGGTGTTCTTTGAAAGTTGTCTTGCTGCCTGGTTACCTTGGATTTCCTCACAGCTTTAAACTGTTCTCTGTTTCTTGCTGTGTAAGAGTTAATCCTTTAAACTCACAAAATTTGCACAGGATTTTAAAGAAATGCTCAGTTCTTGTTTCTGCAGATGCAAACAATAAAGTTTGCAAGATCTCTGCTGTAGTTTTTCTTAGTTTTGTTTTTTTTTTTTTTAACTCTTTTTTCTGATCTGAGGTTGAGCCCTCATGAGCAGTTTCCTACTGAGGAAACTGCTCACCTGCAGTTCATGTCCCATCTGCAGAACAGTGGAAGCTTTCTAGTTCAGGTCACCTTCCCTGACCTTGACTCTGGTGCCCCAACAATTCCCTTTCAAGAGAGCACCTCACCCTCTCCTGGGCTGTTTACCTTGCATCTGTCTAGCTCTCTCTCCACCAACGCTTTTAAAAATTTTTTTTATTTAGCAGTTCAGATCTTGTTCTTTAAGCAATTTTCTCCCCATGAAGGAAGTAGTAGTAATTCTTCACAGACTCTTTAGTCTGTCAAGAGTTAAAGCTATTCCACTGCTACAATCACTACTGGAATAGATTTAATTCTCATTGCCATTTCCCTGGTGGAAAATTGAGTTCTGGTATACCAAAGATGTGAAATGGTAGTCTACATATGCCATGAAATGGTAGTCTCAGCAACATTATTCTCAAAATACTAATCAGAATGTATGGATTACATTTGGATATATTTTCCTAGACATTTTTATAGTTGTCAGAAAGCTTGCAAATGGCATCTGTGTAAAGATCACACTTCTCAGTGCAGCTTCACCTAGAACATTGTTACTCTGTAGAGATTAGCATGAAGTTGTCAACAAGATAGGAAATGAGAAATTATACTCTTTTTTTTAAAGTGAATTTTAGGGATGATCTTTCATATATAAAATAGAATTATGTTTGTACTGTGACCAGATTTTAAGTATGCACTGAGCTCCATACTCTTTGAAAAGCATTTTTTAATTACTGATAACTCTTAAGTGGTCAAGATCCCAGTTTGTGCTTCTCCAAAAGCTATATTTCCCCACCCTTACAGAAAGCAGCATATGCACAAATAAGTCTTGAACATATTGCATATTTTCTCAACCATGTCAACCAATCAGTAGAAATGGTCTCTTAATGCTTGTGTAAAATTAGAATGGGATTCAAGCCTATCTAGGGAAATCTATTTTTCAGATACCTTTGGGAATATGATTGAAGGAGTTGTGTAAATTTTTCCACTGTTTTCGTTGTGTTAAGCACAATGGAATTACACAAATGAGGAGGCCAGAGATGGAGGAGAGGCTGAAGAAAAGGCTGTTCAGGCAGGCAAGCCAAAGGCAAGGCCAGCAGAAGTCATTCTCTTTGGTAATGACTGGTCATGGGGACTCACAAAGGGTCGTCTGTCTGACTTTACAGTCTTCTTCTGGCCTCTAATGTATCAGTTGCCTTTTGGTGGGACCATGAGCATCTGCTGGAGTCATGGATGGACTGTTCAGAGATCAGCAGTCCAAAAGCCAAGTGACTCAAAGATTTCTTGCCAGGTGGATGGTAAGCAAAAAACTGGGTTGGAATTATGGAGGAGTAGACTGTGAAGACCCAAAATTTAGTTGATCTGCTGGGGTAAGCTTCAATGAGAGTATTCCCATATTGAAGTTGTGTATTTGAAACCAGATCATTGTATTCTGTGTAGAGCTTCAACACAAAATGTATCTATCAATTAAATATTTATTCTCTGTGTGTATTGAATCAGTTTTACTTCAGTCAGAGCCTCTACACTCAGAGCACTGTTATATAGCTCTGCTTTTTACTGAGAACTTTAACCTTTTTGGTTATAATCACTCTAAACCATAGGTGGAGAATCTGAGTACAGGTATTCATTCAGCACTCCAGGCTCTGCTGTATCAAAGGGCCAAAGGAAAATATGAACAGAGATCAAATACTTAAACCCTGAAGCAGAAGCCTAAAGGATCTTTAGCCCTTCCTAAGAAAGGATTGTTTATCCAAGTCCCAGATGTTTGCCCTGCAGATGTTATATTCAAGTTTTTTTAAGATCTGAAAACTAGGATCATGTCCATAGACTCAAAATTATTGCCACCAGTAATTTTCTTCATCATCTGTATATGAGAGGGGAAAAGAAAGATGATGTTGTGTAGGGCTGTGGAAATACTAAAATTAATAAATAACTCTTTAGCTGGGCTGTACGTGCATTTTTGCAGGAGAAGATAGTGAGCTCTTAGGGAAATACACTAAAGTTGGAGCAGAGGGAGGGGGTTTAGTTTGTTTAAAAACTCCTATGATATTGAAATGTTTGAGGAAAAGTGTGAAGGATTGAGGTCAGGCTTGGAAATGTTATTATTGAAAACTGCACAATCTATAACAGGAGTCCAAAAATCCAGTTTATGCTCTAATTTTGGGTTTGTTTGATTTTTCATTTTCAGTGAGGAATGAATAGAATTTTCAGGAAATCTGCTTATTTTCTAATTCTCCTGCTTGTTTGCTTGTCAGGTTTTGAGCTTGGCTTTGCCATGGCGAGTCCCAATGCCCTGGTGTGCTGGGAGGCCCAGTTTGGGGACTTTCACAACACGGCTCAGTGCATCATAGACCAGTTCATCAGCTCCGGCCAGGCCAAGTGGGTTCGGCACAACGGCATCGTCCTGCTCCTGCCCCACGGCATGGAAGGAATGGTGAGTGCTGCTCCTGCCACACACAGGAGGGCAGTGCTGCCTGAGAGCCCTCCCTGCAGCTGGAAAAGCCAAAGGGGGCTTGGGCATCCAGTGGTGATAGGAACCTAGGGCAGGAAGGCGCTCTTAAGCATCTGGGGCTGCCTCAGGGTTGCAGAGAAGAATGTAGATAGGTTGACTGGTGAGAACCAAAAAACCTTGAGAAATACTTCTGAGCTATTAGCTTCATGTCCTTCTTAGTGGCATGTACAACTTCCCTCCATTTTTTAACTTTTTTTCCCTCTCTTTTTTGGTATCTTTCCCTAAGACATTGCCTTCTTTCCCTAGAAAGCTGCATTCGCAGTGTACAAGAAGAAAGAAATCATGTCTAAGACAGCTTGCTTGTTTGGTTTTTTTTGCATGAAGTATGTCTATGTAAACTCTGCACTAAATTCTCTTGCCATGAAATGATATAAAACAACTTTAAAACTTGTTAAAAAATCATTGAGCTTGATTAATTTTGATATAATAAGAAATCTCCCTCTTTCTGGAAAGGAAAATGTTTCTATTAGCTGTTGACTGTTTGACTGTTTTCTTTGGTGGCTAATAGGAGGAACCAGACAATGTCTTAGAGAGAAAGGGTGTGGGCACAACCCTATGTGTAAAGTTACATGAAGTTCATATCAGCAGTGGAATTGTTCTTCAAATATTTTACATTATTTTTAAGATCACATGAACATCATATCAGGCAAGGTTAATTTTCTCTTTTTCAAATACATTAGCTTTCATGAATTGTTCCATGTATGTTTCCAGTTTTGTATTTAAAAAAACAGAGTATGTGCCACAGTGGCAACCTCCATCTGTATAAAAGCTTTAGACCTTTTCACTGCAAACTGTGCCATTTCTATTCTCACAAACAATTTAGTTTATTTCCATTCAATTATGATCCTGTCCTGATACACTGAGGTGCATTCATATCTTATGAATGGCTTTCCATATCCATTGTACTTAAAGAATAAAGGGTCTGATGCTGTTCACAAGGGTTTTGATAAATTAATTTTTTTAACTGTGTCCTGAGGGAACAGCCTGAATGAGCCCTCAGCAGGAGCTGTGGTCCTCTGCAGGGAAACACTTGGCTTAAAGGGCTGGTTCTCTGCTACTTACAATTCATTTAATATCTCTTTTCCCATAGCCACTTGGCAGTGAAGATTTGCACAGGTCTTCTGAAACATGCTTATTTTGCTACTAGTGTCAGCTGCTTTTGGAATATTTAAGAATCCCATCAGGCTGTTGAAATCTTTTATCTTCCCAGAAGACCCTTTCATTACAGGGGGCCTAGTCTTTCTATAACTACAGTGTTGGGGACAAGATGATTTGGGGAAGGATTCTTAATGGGATATGGATCCCTTCACCTCTAGGTCATGCATTCACAGGCAAGTTGGCTGTGATTGAAAGACTCTGCAGCCTAATGGCTCCTTGGGGACTCATCTGAAAGTAGCTAATGGATTCAGTATGGGTCTCACTGGATAGGTGGTCACAGTAGAAATAAACCCTACCCCATCCCATGCAGCAGTTGCTGGCAGTGTGATTGGTGGTGTCAGCACAGAAACTGAAGATGGATGTGAACATTGAGGCTCTGCACTGAGCCTTGTTGCAGTGTGTGAGTGATGGGGGAGCCTCACCTGCCTCTCCTGTAATTGTTTGCTGGTAACATCTCTGTTCCCAATGCACTGACTGCAGTGTGCTTGTGAAGCACTGGCTTTGTGCTGTGTATGCCATGCTTAGTGCAGGATCTGATTTACGGCAAACAGATATGAACAGTGGAGGTGCTACAATGAACTGGACTGCTACTGTGCACCATAGTTTTGAGCTGGTTTGTTCTTTGCTCTCAAATCCTTATCTGTCTGTGACCTCCAAAGTGGAGGCAGAATTCAAAGGAGCAGTGATACAAGGCACAATTCTAGGCTGTGTTACACCTTTGTTGCCAACAGAACTTTTTTTTTTAAATTTTCCCCTTTGAATTCCCTTAGTCCATGAAGCAGACTGAATCACGGAGTTATAGAATGGTTTTTGTTGGAAAGGACTGTAAAGACCATCTAGTTCAAACCTGCTCACCATTTCACTAGACCAGGGGCTGCTCAAAGCCCCATCCAGGCTGGCCTTGAACACTTCCAGGGATGAGGCGTCCACAACTGCTCTGAGCAACCTGTGCCAGTGCCTCACCACCCTCACAGCAAAGATTTTCTTCCTTGTATCAAACCTATACTTGCTCTCTTGCAGCCTAAAGCCATTCCCCCTTGTCCTATTGCTACCTGACATTGTAAAAAGTCACTCTCCAGCTTTCTTGCAGGTCTGGCAGGTGCTGTAAAATATTTCCCTGGAAGCGCCCCTTCCCCAGGCTGAACCATCCCAACTCTCTGAGCCTGTCTTCACAGGAGAGGTGCCCCAGTCCTCTGATCATCTTTGTGTCCCTCCTATGAATCTGTAATCCTGCACTTGGAATTAGGAAGGATGCTGTGTTCAGTCAAGGGGGACTATTAGTTATCAGAATAATGACTGATTTTGGAGATCATGTATTCAGATTTCAGCAGAGGAAGTTACAATGAGAGATACCCATATAAAGAAAAAACCTCTTTATGAACATTATTAGCTTAGGAGACATGGAGAGAGTTGGGAGGTGTAATAGTTTGTCTTTGGGTTAAAATACTTTACAGCTGTATGCAAAATGAAAGTCCTTCCTAAGGGTACCTGTCATACCAGCAAGGCTGTCAGTAATAGCAATACATAAAAAAGCACATTGCATTCTCACACTCCTCACAGCTTTGTCTGATGCTTTATAAAAAGGGACATGACAAGGAAAAATAACAGATTCTACTACGTTCCTTATTCCTGGCCAACATGCATGTTTTACTAATGTAAAATGGAGCTAACAGTGTTTGTCCAATTCAAGAAATTGCTGGGGGTACTGCTAGTGAGACAGTGGATGGGGGTGTTCAGTAATGACAGAATGTAAAATATCTCTGGAGGAGGCAGAAATTAATCATAGGTTAGTCTGGCAGATAATGTGTGTGTGTATTTTGATCCATTTTAGCTAAAGCATCCATCTAGGTATTTGGTCCAGTACAGAATGGTGAACAATAGTAGGAGAGATCCTGTGCCTGCTTTTGTTGCTAATACAGCAAAAGTAGTCAGCAGTTAACTTTGTGTTTGCTCCTGTTCAGCACAAAGTGTCAGTCACTGCAGTACTCTGAGGCACCCAGTGTTTTCTTTCTGACATTCCTTGTGCTCCTGTTTGCTCTGCATTTGCAAGGTCATCGTTGTGCCCACATGGACCCACTGCCTTTCCACTGGTCTTCAATTGTGCAGCTACACTGAGGGTAGAAATGCAGTGGGTGATCTAGACTGATGTCCAACTGCTCATTTGGCTCTTTAACATTGTTTTAAATGATACCTTTACCAGGGTCCGGAGCATTCATCAGCCAGGCCTGAGAGGTTCCTGCAGATGAGCAATGATGATTCTGATGCCTATCCAGTAAGTAGTTTTGTCCTTTTCTTGCTTTTCACATCCCAGAGATTTTTTGCTAGTAGCACCCTTTTAGCTAGGTATAGCAGGTTAGGATTCAGCTTCAAGTCTTGGTGTAACATTAACTCGACCCCAGTAAAAGTACTGGAAGTATGCAACATTGCTGCTCATTGCACAGCTGAGGTCATGTACAATTAATCTCTAGCAGCATGATCTTTTTATGGGTGTTCCTCAGGGCCAGTGATCCTGCTTAT
Organism: Polioptila caerulea; assembly: GCA_013397295.1. NCBI lineage: Eukaryota > Metazoa > Chordata > Aves > Passeriformes > Certhiidae > Polioptila > Polioptila caerulea. The sequence continues at coordinate 42,181 of VYXF01004252.1, forward strand.
GTTGCTATGTGTACTGCAAATAGGTGTCTCTAGCCAATTTCTAAAGGAGGTCAAGTGACACTACCCTGGCTCTTTGCAGTGGAGCTAAATTGCACTGCTAGGAGCACGAAAATAAGCAACTTCTAATTTTGATTGGGGTATGACTTTCATGGATTGGTCATTCACTTCTACAGATAAAGTACATAGCTCTACAGGATGGGAGAGAGTGAAAGCTAACTGTACACTCAAAAATTGAATTATAGTTTAACTTCCTTTCAAAGCAGTTCTACTTTGTTTCTTCCATCTGCTGATGTCCTAGTCCTCCTCAGTCTTCCTTCCTGGACTTCCCATCTTTTCTGAATTAATGGGAACTTTTTGTGTTTATTTGTGTAAATTTTTAGGAATAAGTGGAAACAGAAAGGCATGATTTGTAGGGATGCTTCCCTAGTTAATAAAACAATCTTAGCTGAGAGCTGCTAAATAAATTTTTTGAGGAAGGGAGTTGCTGAGACTCAGAAACAGAAGGATGGCTTTCAAGGCTTCTTTTCTGATCTTCTAGACATTTTTCTAATGCCTTTAATGTTTCTCTCAGGAGTTCACTGAGCAGTTTGAGGTTTCCCAGCTGTATGAATGCAACTGGATTGTGGTGAATTGTTCAACTCCAGCCAATTACTTTCATGTCCTCCGAAGGCAGATCTTGCTGCCGTTCAGAAAGCCGGTAAGGTTACCTTAATGGGCTTGATTAGTCCAGGTTAATTAGCCCTCAAGCAAGGAGTGGCTTTTGCATATGACACACTGCCAAAAAGAATAAAGATTGCTGGTGAAACACCTGAGCTGAACACGGGTTGAAGTTGCCAGTTTGATGGAAAGAAGCTCAACTCTGATTTACTCTGGCTCTAAAACTTGATTTTCAGCTTTGCTTCCATCTGACTGTGCAGATCTTCAGATGAGCTTGTGAAGATATTAGTGATGTAGCTAACAGGTAGCAGAACTATCGTCTGCATGTCTAATTGCTGGAACTTCAAAGACCCAAGATACAACTGTTGAATGTTCTACTGGTTCATAGCCTGTGATTTGATTTTGTTGTCAGAAAGAAGAATAAGCAGTGAATTTTGAGAACCTATAAAAGGAGTTGGCTACCTAAATCTTCTGAATAATTTTGAACATTCATGGCTTTCAAAACAGGAAAAAATAATTTGCTGTGTTTGCTATTCATATTAATTTATTCTATATCATATCCAGTTTGTGGTTTTTGTGTGCACAGTGTTACAATTGTTGCATGTGTAATGAATATAGAGCAGCTCCTGAGTGTTGGAAAAATTTTTCTCTTACAGCTGATTGTTTTGACACCCAAATCACTGCTGAGGCATCCAGAAGCTAAATCCAGTTTTGATGAAATGGTGTCTGGTAGGTCATCTCAAAGTATTGTGGGGAAATAATTAGCTATACCAAGTTGCATGTCAGACTGTGAAGAACTGAATCTGCTCTGCAGAGTTTGTCTTTTCTTTCAGCATAATTTCTGTGGAGCTGTCATAGTGAGATCTAGGAGGCACTTCTGCTGAAAAATTTGCTTTCACATATAGATTCCAAATTTTAACAGGTTTATCTTGTAACCAGCCATTAATCTTAATGGAAAGTGTATTCCCATCTCTGCAAGGAGTTTCGCCTCAAGAGGCTACTATGTCCCTCTGCTCTTTTTCTCTTCATATAAAAATTTAGTTGTTCTTTGTACTGCCCATGCCTCCTGACCCCAAGATTGAGGGGTAGGCTGTAATTACACTGAACCCATTTGGAAGAATAATGTGCCCAGTGCTGGGTTTGGGGCTGCTGTGTCACACCAGTGATCTAAAGTGAGATCAGTGAGTTCAGAGCTGCTGTTGGCATGCCACAGCACCAAGAGTTACCCAGTGAGTGCAAGGGGAATACCAAACTCTGCAGTGGTCCTGTCCTGCCTTGCACAGGTTACGTCGTGTTGGAGCGGCATCAGGGACCGCAGTGCTGTGTGGTGAGTGAGGGGTTGAAGTGACTGCTCAGAGTGAGGATGTGGGCACAGGGATGCTGGTCTATCTCCACTTCCAGTGAGGGTCTTGACTGCTGTCAGAAGAGAGCCACTGCTCAGTTTTTTAAAAGCAACTTATACTGCAGGAGTGTGCTTAAATATTGTATTATCTTATTTTTGTAAGTGTGTAAAATTTGCTTCTCAAGCAAAGGAATTTACTGTTTTTATTACTGTTTAAAAGTGTTGTAGAATGGGTCAGATTAGAAATTCTGTAGGCTTTGTGATTTGTCACTTCATCTTGGGAGTCCCCTCTACTTCAGGCTAACCTCAATAGTGGCCAAACTCCAAATTAACATTGAATTTTGGCATACTTTCATGTTTCTGCTGAAGAGGTAATAAAGTGTTTCTGACTCTCAGCTAACCCTTTTTGCTCTGCTTTTAATGGAAAGCTGTGAGAGAGGAAGAGTGGCTCCAGCTGACCCAATGAAGCACAGATTCAGTCTTTTTTAATGATGAATTCTGCTGTTCAGTGGGACAGGATAATTCTGACATAAATCAGTTCTTCTTTGATGTGTTTGTGCTGTTGCTTTTCTTCCCCAAGATAAATGGTTCAAACAGGAGCTTATTCTCCTGGTAAGTGGGTGTGCTGATTCAGAATAGGAGGTCGAGCTGCTGTCAGCTACCCTGCAGTTGTTTAATGTGGAAATAGTTCTACTCAATCATATATGAGAGAAAAGAAAAGGATCTTTTAGACCATCAAGTCCCTCTTCCAGTTTCACATATCCCAAGCAAACTGTACTCCTGGGAGGTGGTAGCAGTGAAGATATGCATCTGAAATTGTACTTGTACATTAGCATTTATACATATGGCTCAGCTCTGTGCTAATTCTTGCTTTGGCTGTTGCTGTTTTAGCTCTCACACAGAGGTTGAAATCAAATATACAGCAGTAATGTGTGAGCTTGAGTAAATATTTCAGCAGATGACAGATTTAGTTTATGGAAAGTGTTTTGTTTTTATAGAATATTCTGGAGTTTGTAAAGCTGTATTAATGTTACGTGATTGAGATAATCTTGGAGAGAAGAAAGAGTATTTCAGATTAGTCTTTGAAAAAAAGCCCAAACTGGAAGCAAAGTTGAGCTGTCCAATCAATTTAAAAGTCAAGACGTAATGCACAACACAAAGCTGAAAAACAGTCTACTGTTGATATGATTCTGTCTATTAAGTGTGGTGAAAGACTGGATTATTGACAATCTTCTAACTTCTTGAAACAGAATGGCTGAAAGTCACTTTGGCCAAGTTACCAGTCCAAAAAGTAGGACCAGAGAAACAGGAGAACATTTTGATCACTGCAACCTGCTGCTTGCTCTGTAAAGGTCTAAAGGACTGTTTCTTGGGCTGCTTTATTGAATGTCAGGTCCACTGAGAGCACTTTTTCTGATTTTTGCTCCAACTAGGTACCACTTTCCAACGTGTGATTCCTGAAAATGGGCCGGCAGCTCAGGCCCCACATGAGGTCAAGCGAGTGATTTTCTGCACTGGAAAAGTCTACTATGACCTTGTGAAAGAGAGAAAGAACCAAGACCTGGAGAAACAAGTAGCTATAACCAGACTTGAACAGGTGAGCTCCCTGATCCTCAGAAGACAGGGTCATGGGGTTTTCTCTGCCTTTAAATAGACACCCCTCCTAGAATGGATGGTGATAGCGTTTTTCTAGCACTTAGCACCTCACAAGTCATATTCTAATCATTCGTGGCCTTTTGGAGAAGGACCACATCAATAGCATATGCTGCACAAAGAGATCCAGAAAGCTTGATGACTTTTCCAGAACAACAGGATGAAGTGAAGATTACAATGTTATAGCACCTTAAATTTGTAACTGCAGTCTGCTAGGTTTAAATGGTATGAACAGTACACTTTGAAGCTATATTGTCATTCACTGATTAAGGACATGCTACAGCTACTTCACTAAAAAAGCTGTCGGAGTGCAGGTGGTCTGGACTCCAACCTACTTCTGTTCATACTAATACAACTATGAAATACTTATGTATTCATTTCTGAGCATTAAATCAATTAGAGAAACATGAGCCACTCCCCATGGAAAAGTAATCACTCACCATGGGCTAATACCACATAAGAGAAAGCCTTGACAATTATTACTCTCTTTTTCCAGATCTCACCATTCCCCTTTGACTTGCTGAAAGAAGAGCTTGATAAGTATCCAACTGCTGATCTAGTCTGGTGTCAGGAGGAGCACAAAAACAGTGGATATTATGATTATGTCAAACCTCGTTTCCGCACTATTGTGAACCACACTCGACCCATCTGGTATGACACTCTAAACAATTGCTCTGTCTCCTGGGCTAATTTGTTTGCTCTTAAATTCGGTTGGGATTGTTTTCAGGTATTCATGGGTAAGTCAGGTTCTTCACAAATCAACACCTCTGAGTCTGGGTTCTTGGGTGAAGGAGGGAAAAATCTAGACTACTCTTTCTCAAATACAAGATGCACGTGTTGCTCCTCCTTGTAGATCTAAAAGAAAATCAGTTATAGCTAGGTCTGTATTTATTGCTACTTAGCACAGCACTTAGCTCTCTTTTGTCTAAGATTCTGTCATTTTAAGAATTTTATTCCAGATGTTAGATTCCTGCAGGAAACAGCTGTTGTAAGGGCTCAGTCCAGGCACCTTTGCATTTATTTTAGATGATTGACTCTCAGATCTGCCTGTGCAGCTGTCAAAGGAATGAGTCTTCATTGCCAAAAGCAAGTGATCTAATTATGAGAGTGTACCTGGCTGCCTTGGGAGGGATGGGGAGAAGACACAGCTTAACAATGGTGAGAGGGGGGGAAAGAGAGGGAAGCTGACCAGAAGGTATAACTTGGTACAACTTACATTGATTTTTTTTTTTTTTTTAAAGAAAGATTGATGACTAAGTATCCAAATCTGCCAAAGCTGACTTGAATGCATTTAAGCAGCATGTTCTCATGCTTGTTATTGTCAAAATAGTGTCTCTTCTGACCTCATTTGTCTGCCCAATTCTTTTTGTCATGAAGGTATGTTGGCCGAGAGCCTGCTGCTGCAGCTGCCACAGGCAACAAGAACATGCATCTGGTGTCACTCAGAAGGTTCTTGGATACAGCTTTCAACTTGGAGGCCTTTGAGGGAAAGACATTCTAACTGCAGGGCCCTGACCTGTCTCTGACTGCAGTCTCTCAAAGCTCTGCATCCAAAAGGAACTGGGGAGAATACTGGAGATGATGTATTTTTGCTTTACCAAATAAAAGGATCCAGCAGCTGACTTCATTACTCTATACCTTTGCTCCCCAGTTTTTAAGGAAAGAACAATTCCAGCTTACCTTCCACAATGTTTTGTCACTCGTCTATTTAAATTGGGACCTCTTTGACACAAGAAGCTTCTCCTATCCCAGGATGCAACGTGTGGCTTGGTGAGGTTCATATCTCAGTCTGTGGGCACTGTCTAATTACTGTAAGTAAGTAGAGCAGGCCTGGACAAGCACCATAGTTATGTACACAAGAGGCATTACCACAAGGAAAAGAAATTACATATTTCTGTCTATATATCAGGGAAGAGTAATGAAACTGAAAAGCAGAGTTGGTAGATGGCTTTGGTAGAGAGGTGTAGCAGCTGTGTTTGTTGGAAGGAGGTAATGAGGTAACCTGGAGATGTGTGGTGGAGGCTGGAAATAGGGAGCCACATCACGAAGTTGTTCAGCTGGGGTATAAAAGTAGTGTGACCCACTTAGATATGAGGTCAAGAAGGGCAGAAGTAAAAGGGATCAAGAAAAGGTTGTTTGGAGCTACTTGAAGACAGGAGAATTGTACATGAGACCACAGCTGACAGAGCGGTAGGTGATCACCAGGAGAATTCAGCATTGAATGATTTCTAAAGTAAGAGGTGCTCCCATTCCCTGGGCTGCCTGCTTTGATGCTGGGTGGTATTAGGGGGAACTGTGGGGTCCTGTAAACATCCTTGTTTTGGATGAACAGTCTTTCCCTCACCATACTACTAAGATCTGCTTTTCTTTGACCATTACAAGATGATGTTTGGATGAAAAATCTGTTTTTGCAACAAGGAGTAGGTTTTCTGCTTTGTCCAGTGCTATTCCCTACCTTACATCTCCTTGCTGATACTACTTCAGCTCTGAAGTGGCTATTCCTGATTTACTCACCCTTTTTTTATAGGAAGGTGGACGAGCAACAGCTTCTGATTTACCAAAGGCACATGCTGTGGTTTTGCACAAGTAGTAATGGAATGTGTTGGTCCCTTACATTTGTCTGTCAGTTAGGATCTCAATCGCCATGTCCTTTCAGTATGGACATAAAAGTGAACCACCTCAAGAACTGCTCTGTGTTGGGGGCTGATGTACAGCAAGTGCTGGAGGGGAGAGAGCAGCTGGGCCTGTTTCTCTGGCTGGGGATAGTGCTTGGCTTGTGGAGAGGCACTGCATGGCAGAGTGGTCTCAGAACCATTGCTTGTGCTTACTCCACAGTGCTAGATGTCAGGTGAGCCCAGCTTTCCTCTCTCCTTTTGACACAAGAACTGGTATTGTCAGAAGTCCTGGTCCCTCTGCCCCAGGAGAGCTTGGCTCTGAGTGGACCCTGTGACTGCAGGGTTCTGCAGCACTCACCTCTGTAGTGCAGGAGACTTCTTGCCCTCTTTGTACTGGCTAGCAGAGGGAATGGTGAGGTGCAGAGGGATGGCCCTGCCTGTGCTGGGGCAGGGAGCTGGAAGTAGCTGCACAAAGGGCCTGTGCCCCAGCAGTGCCCTGAGGGTCAGGCTGGATGTCCTGAGCAGACGCCTGGAGACAGCAGAACAAGAGACTGGAAAACACAGAGATGAGGCTTCACCCCATGTCCACTCCCCTGTCCTGGGCATGCTTTTGCTCTGGGAGTAGGTTTTGCCCTGCTGCTGCTGTATGGACTGTGGCATAACAAAGCATGGCGGTTTATGTCTGATTCAAAGAGTCGGGTGATGCTGGAAAGCTTCTTGTCTCATCAAAATAAAAGGCTATAATTAAAAACTTTAGCTATGATCAGGTACTACATACCCAGGCAGGTTTCCACAAAGGCCTGTGTGCCTTGTATTGTCCTTTTATTTGGCTTGGCTACACCATGATGGTGAAGAAACAATCCTTCTGTCAGAGCACAGAACTGATATGGTCAAGTACTTACCATGGCATCCAGAACTGAACTTAGTCTAATGTTTGTGAAACTCTGTAGCATCCTTTTAAATCAGGCTGGTTGCCCTGAGCTTTTTCTCTCACTGAAGCATTTAAGCTAATTCAGTCTTTGAAAACCTAATGAACTCGGAAAGTACTGCAGTTGACAGCCACAAATGCTGTCTCCTTTCTATAGCTCAAAACATTAGGCTGATCGACAGTAACCATCACCCAAAGTATTTTAATGCTTTTGAATGCTTGTTTCTGTAGCAAGAATTGAGTGCAGCTAAATATTGCTGGCTCTGTTCATTGTATTCTCAGTTTGCATAAGGCAGTCAGTGCTGCATGATAAATGCACTTTTGTGACAGTATATGCAGAGGTAGAAAACAAAATTAACATAGAAAAATAAAGGCTAAATGACAGATTTTCACTCTCATTGTGTATCATATTTTGTGACATAATAGTTGCATAAAAATTCCATCAAAGATGTAAAAAAACCCAATAAAATAAAAGTACATAAGAAGAAAATTCTCTGATATGGCTGTTCTTTTTGACAATTTCTCATTTGCACAGGGACATTAATATCCCATTTGTAAGAGTGCTGGGACAACTCGTTTTTTGGTTTGTTTCCTCAATGGTGGCTTATTTAAATAAAGAAGCAGTGAGGTAGACAGCATTTGAACTAGCTAAAGGTAATTACTCAAAACCATTGACTCAAAATTGACAATAACATTGAAGTTAATTAGAACATTTTGTTTTATTATTTGCTAATTTTTTAAAGTAACACATTAATGCATTTTTATTTCAAGGAGAGTCTTTAAAATACTGGAACTAGACTGGAATTAACATCTCTAATTTCTAAACATTGTAAATAATTTCTCTAAACGTGTTTTCAGCTTGGAGATGGTAAATGATTAAAAGACTCATCTTTGTATAATGTTTGACAAGGACTGAATTATTATATAGACCTCTTGTGAAAAAAGTTGGCACTGAAATTCAAATGACAGCTTTGCAGTCTGGAAGAAATAACAAATGTGAGAGTGAGCTGACTTCATCTACTTGGGGACACTCCATGCTGTGCATGCCCGCAGCAGCAAGACTTGCTCAGATAATCAGCTCCTGTCACTGCTCTTCATTCCTGACAGACAGCAGGAGGGTGCGTGCTGGAAACCTTTGCTCTGCCCGTGATACAGAGCCTGTGCTAGAGCAGAGGAGAAACCTGTTCTCCAGAAAAGAAACCATTGTTTGTTCCAAGAGGTAAAAATTAAAGTATGGGACTAGACAAAAACTAGGAATGTTTGTGTGTTGTTTGAACTGAGTAGATGAAAGCGTGTGCCTTAGGGGTGTTGTCTGTTTCTTTTCTTTGTTTTGTTTCAAGTATCCCTTGCTAGACTCTGTGGCTGCTATTCCAAGAACTCTTACCTGGCTGCAGAACCAGCAGATGTGCTGCCTCTGATACAGAGCAGGGAATACCCACTGCTGCTAAGAATAACAACAAAATGAAAGCTTGGGAACTGCTACTCTATGCTTTCACACATGTATATATATATATAATGTGTGTGTGTGTGTATTTATATGTATATATATATATCTTTTAATTGCTATTGGCATAGATGGCATTGAACATTGTTTAAATCATGAAATAGAGGCACACTCAACACTCACATAAAGCCAGAAAAGCCGTAAAAGCAGATAGAATAGATTAGTAAAGTTAGCAAATCTGGTCAAAGATGGAAGAAAAGAGTCCACTGTTGTCTTTTATGTTGGTTCCATGAATTCAGAATGTTTTGATTTTCCAGGCAATTCCTCAGGTTGGTGCTGGGCTCTGGGATGCCATGAGGGACATCACGGCCCCTGCCTGGCTAACGAGCAGCCCAGCTCAGGTGGGGATAATTAATTGTGGCTGATGGGACTGGCCTGTGTGCTGGGGGGGTTACAGCCCAGGTTGTGGTCACAGCTGGCCCGTCTCTCTCTGATTTGCTGCCCTCCCCTAAATACCTCAAACACTTGACCTTGTTTTCCCAGAATGGAGGGCCCTGTGGCCGTGAGGGCCCTGTGGGGCATGGCCGCCATTGCCGCAGTAGGAAGGAGCGACGGAGTTCAGGTGTGGGGAACAAGGCTGAGGATGGGGCTGGGAAAGGCTCAGGAGGGAAAGGAGGCCTCGTGCTCCCAGATCCTTGGATTTTGTGAGGGCAGGTAAGGGGCTGGGAGCTGGGAGGGGCGGCCTTGTCCTGTCCCTGGGTGAAGGGTGCCCTGCTGAGGCCTGGAGCAAAGGACTGAAAAATCCTGCCACTTGCTTTGGGAAAAGTAAGGGGACCTGTTAGTGGTAAAGAAATGCATTTTTGTTCTTTTTGCAAAAAAAAACCCAAACCCAAACAACTAAGCAAACAATTAATTCTCCTTGCCTGGGGAGAGGTATGGAATAACCTGGTTTTTCCAGGCTGCAGCCATCATCCCCAGGTGAGATGTGTCTGAGTGGACAGACCCTGAACCTCTGCTTCTTCCTCTTTCCATGGACAAAATTGCAGGTCTTGGAGATTTTGTCAGTACCTGTTACACAGCCTTTCTGTGCTGATGAAAACACATCATTTTAGACATCAAAAAATCCTTGCAGATGTGGGTAATTTGGCATATATCCTTCTGCCCTTGTTCTTGAATAGTAAAGGGTACTGAGTAGAATAACTACAATATAACATTCAAGATTCCTATTAGGTCTGATTAAAAAGTTTTGTAGTTTTTTTTTTTCCTTTGTTCCTTTTGGCTTTTGAGTAGTTCTGCAAAGCCCAGTTGTGTAGCAATAGGAGTCTTGATTTCATGGGCTCTACTGATTAAAAAGATGATTGAAATTTTTTCTTCATGTTTATACAGAACGAGGACAGAGATTACGTGAGTACATTTTCTTAATCATTGGTATAAGATATTGGGGAACAGCATGCAGTCTAAAATAGAAATTCAACATACTTGCTGGAAGGAAATTGATGAATATGTTTTTCTTTTCTAATTCATGCTTTTTAGCATTGAAACCACTTCTGGTTTTAGATACCCCTTAACAGTTACTTCAGTTTTTTTTAATGCTGTTATTTAAAATGTTGCCTATTATCCAAAAGGAATAAAAGAACAAAAGGAGTAATTATTCAGGAAAAATAATATTTTAGAGAATTATTAGCTTTGATTGAAAATGTTTCATGGATTTCCTCAAAGTTTTCAATTATTAATAAGTGCACCAGGCAGTTCCTTTGTGATACTTAAGTGATTCAGTCATTAATGGCAAATGGAAATTTAATTTGTTTGGAGGAGAAAACAGTTGTAGTCATCACTAAAGATGGTGTGTGAAACCCTGAATTATAATTTCAGAAATTTTTACTTCCTGTTCAATAGCCCATGAATTCACTGCTACTCTTATAAAAGGAGCACACAGACACTTTGTGCCCATGTCACACAGCCGATGTGAAATTCTCCTCCACTTCAGGAGAGGGTGCATCCACCCTGCCACGAGAGGAGGGGTCTGTGTGAGAGCTCAGCTTGGCTCTTGATCATTTTTCTTGGGTGGCTGTTAGATTATCCCTATAATGGGTTTGTTTTAGAACTGGTTTAAGTGACTGCACTTCACTTGGGATTCCACCTGCAGCAGAATTCCAGCTGTCTGCACACACACTTGGTTGAAGGGCAGTGATGTCTAGAGCTCTCACAGAATTCCCCACACACCTCTGATGCTACCTGGGCTGGAGGAAAAGGTGCAGATCAGTGCTCGAAGCTGCCTGGAAACACACCCCTGGCACACAGCCTGGGCCTGGGGCTCGGCTGTGCCATAGGGGAGACTGGAGACCTCTCTGCTGGCCCCAAGTGCCCTTGCCCAGGCTGTGAGGTCAGTGCTGCAGGGATGCCCTGGGTGGTTTTGCTGGGGTTCCCACTAAATCTCCCCTCCCTGGAGTGAGTCAGTTCCACAGGAGAGCCTGGGAAGTAGATGTGAGCATCCACTGTGTGCTGACCAAGACTTTGCAAGGGTAAAGTGAATTAGTAAAAGCCAAAAGACATATGAAGGAAGAGTATGCTCCATACACATGAGAGGAACGATTCTATTTCCACAAATTGGTGTACCCACTGCTGGGGGTAAAATAAAGAGGGTAAAATAACATTGTCTAATACAGAACATGACAAAATGACCGTACATAATTTCCTGTGACTAGAAATAAATGTTTAACAAACTGCTCCCAGTAGGCTTGTTAAAGATGAAATATTTATTATTATATGTTAATTACAGGGTTTAAGCAGTACTTAAGTAATTTAAGGGGGTTGGCTTCATCTTGCTTTCAATAATTTTATGTGATTAAATCCTCCTTCATCAGTTGTTCTTTGTGCTACAGCAGTTTGCCCAAACATATCCTTAATTAGTCCATGTTTGCAGTGTTGGTTATTTTGTATAGGAAGACTAGTGGACAGTTTTCTTTGTGAGTTTCACAGCCCAAGCGAAATCAAATTCCATCAACACTGATGTTTTTGTGTGTGGTCTGAAACATAATAACTTGTCAAGTCTAGAAAAATCTTATTATTGTGCTAAAGTTGTATGTTACTCTCAGGATACTGGTCTCTGATACTACAAACCAGTTTTGAAGATGTCCTTGTATGCTTTTTTAGGCTGCAGTATGTGATAAAAATATGTACTTAGCATTGAAGTTTTCCTCTTTCCCCTGAGCAGCATAAGTTATCTGTAAATATTTTGTACTTTTACATCTTAAAATACTGTTTTGTGCCAACCCATTTTGCATAAAATTACATTCAGTAAAATTCTTGGCTTATCCTGACTTCAAACTGGTGTTGACAAAGCTGTCAGAGTTGATGAAGAGCTGAGGCTCTGTGTTGCTTAGGGACTCTTCATTGCAACGACCTACTGCCTATTCAGAAGGAAAGATAAACAGAAATAAAGCAACTTAATCTCCAGTGATTCTAAACGGTTCCTACTTACACTCTTAGATAATTAACTTCTCCTGTGATGTGCTCATTTAATAGATACCTGGTCATATGTGACCATGTTTATTTAATGTGCTCTGCAATATTTATACCACAATACACCCTTCTCATTATAAACCAGACAGTCTTTAATTTATTTACACACACATATTCTGAAGCTTTTGCTTAGACAAAACTCTACAGGCTTCAGGAAAATATATCTGAATGTGCATGTCAGTTTATGACTACTCATAAATAGCTTCTGAAAGGACTGCAAGGAAGAAAAAAACCCTGGTATTTTTCCTTCTTTTCAGCATTACAGCTCTGGTATTCATGTACGTGAAAAAATTAGACATGCAACATGAGGTGTGATTATTTTTGTTACTTCCATTTTTATTTCATTAGGCCTTTATCACAACCCTGAAGTCCCTCATTACACTCATCAGTAAAATAATATTTGTCATAGTGAGCATAGTATTGCACAGTTCAGGAGCTCAACAGATTCATGCAGATTTCAACTTTGTAACAAAGCCCAGAGGGAAGGACATCTCTGTAGCCACGTCCTGTTCCCCAGAATTCATTCCAAAGCCTCCAACAAAGACCTGTTGTTTCTGGCTGTACTTCATATGGGTCATTCCTGGGCACATTTGCATATACATCTGTATGCCAGCAAATACTTATGTCCCTGAAAAGTGCCTGTGTGTTGGTGCAGAACAACCCTGTCTTTTCTTAAAACCACCTTGCAAAACTGATAAAAACTGAAGGCTGTGGCAAGCAATGGCTGCATTTCAGATCAATTTCAAATTAATTGTAAATTAGTGATGCATGTTGTCTCTCACTTGAAGGGGCCTATATTGAGGATTACCATAGCCCCTTTGCCACTTCCATCTCCAGAGAAGAGCTCCAGACCTTTGCAGGACATTTTTCTGTTTGATCAAAGTGGTAACCAGGAAAGTCTGTAAGTCTTACAGCAATAACTGTGCCACTTGTGCATTAGACTTCTGAAAATTAGTTCTTGGAAATAAAGTGCCTGCTGTCTTTAATACAAAAATGCATGAGCCAAACACCCACAGGCCTCCCCTGGTAAGGGGAACTGTCCTGTTGCAGTCTATGGCTCGTGCAGCCACTGGGAGTGATGGCCAAGAGCAAAGCCCTCCTGTTTGCTGAGAATGAAGAGAGCCCATCAGTGATGTTGTGGATAATGCCACTTTGCTCCTTTTTAAATGTGCCCCTCAGATAAGGAAGAAGCTTCATCTTTCCTAATACTGTTTCAAACCAAACTGATGAAAGATCTGGGTTAGGAGCCCAGAGATGCTTCAGTCTGTACTCCACAGAGATCTGAGCTGATTTGTGGAGGTGCCTCTCTCCAGCAGTTACAGAGGTGGCCCAGGGCAAGGCAGCTCCTAAACTAAGGTTCACTGAAGTGCCTGCAAAAACCTGAGCCAAAGCCAGACTTTGGAGGTTTGTTCTGAAAGGGGGACTGGGCTGGGGCCACACATCCATGCTGCCGTGCAGCCCATGCTTGCTGCAGTTGTTTCAGTATTTTTTTTTAATTTATCAAAGGTTTTTAATTTGTTTCTTGATAGCTAATGAATTTTATGTATCTTTTCCTTCTCCTTTTGAAGAAATTACTGGAAAAATTGTCAGATTTTTTTTGAGCCATTTGCAAAACACAAGGAAATGCACATGATGGAGCTTAATCATGTTATAAGAGATTGTTACTGTGAAAGGCATAACTATTTTAGTTCTATTGGGTTATTGTGCCATTAGTACCGTTTGACTGCCCACTGTGCAGCAGTGGGGCTCCAATCAACAGGAGTCTGTGAGCCTTTTCCATTGCAAAGAGTGCCAAGGATAGGAGGGAGAGAGGCTCTTAGTGGTACCATTTTTTCAGTGATTAATAATACTTGAGATCCATTTCAGTGATCAGAAATGTGCCTTTAATGAGACAATTAGTCAAACCATAAAAGCTGCACAGCAATTTAGTTGGTGTTACTACTGGAATAATTTGCTACGGCTGCTTTCCTCTTCCTGATTTGACTTTGTCACAATAGTCTGGTTGAAAGTTGCTGTAGAGAAGACTTGGAGGCTAAATTCAGTTTTGAATGGCCATGATTATCTATAGGGCAGATAATCCCCTTGAAAATGAGGGGAAAAGTGAGGGGGAAAAGTGGTTATTTCATTATAAAAAAATCACATGTCTTTGTCCACGTGGCTACTGTAGTGCCTTTCAATATCCAGCTGCCTGCTAGTGCTGTGGCAACTAACTGCAGGTGGTGTTTGGGGCAGGTACCAGGCTGAAGGGGCTATTGCAAATTTGTGTTTATTTCTTCCTTCTGTAACAAAAACACACTAAGGGAGCCTGAGTTCTCTATGTGGAGCTATGAGATCTCAGTGCAGCTGATGTTTGGTCTCTCACAATTTGGTCATAATACCACTCTAAAGTAAAGTCAGAGCAGTTGTCCTCAATCCATGGTTGTCTTGAAAACTTGCTGTTTCAAACCTGCAGCTTTGTGTTCCTCAGAGCTTGTTTGTATTTACTCCAGTTAAACGTGTTGATTTATTAAGGCCTAATATCTCCCTACAAAGCTGCTGTTATTCTGACTTGGAGGTATGTCAGAAATGTCTTCAGGGTGATGTTAGAGATGGCACCAAATACAGCAAAATTAACCCACCCAACAAACAAAATAACAAACCAAAAAAAGTCTACCCCAAGAATAGTCACACTAGTGAGCTTATCTGCTTGCAGTGTTTCCAGTGATGCTCACAGCTTTTTGTGCTGAAGAGACCTAGGGAGTTTATTCTGCTATTTTTGGGACTAAATGCTGCCCAGAACTAATATTATTTAAAGTAATTTTGTCTAATTAATTTTCATTTACCTAAGAGGCCAATAAACAATTTACTGCCAGAGCAGAAAGCCATTTGTTGGTGTCTCAGTGATGAATGCAGAAGGTGTGTTTGAGAAAGCCCTGCCCCTGCTGAGAGCTGCACTGGACCTGGTTTATGGGCTGTGGCAGAAAGGGTCAGGGTGACAGCAAGGTGGGAACAAACTTCCTCTGTCCAGGGCAGATGCTGAAAACACAGTTTGCTGTCTGTGTGAATTCTTCCTGCAAAAAGCACCCCTGGCCAGCTGTGCCAAGCTTAATTGCATTGATCTTCTCAATCCAGCTCGGTCTGAATGTCCCCACTTTCTAATCTTGTTATATCAGAGTGATGAAAAGCAAAAATGTTTCCGTCTTCCAAAGGGATAGCACAATTCCTGCTTTGCTCAGCTTTGAGTACTGTTTTTCTTACTGAGGAATATTGGTTTAATGCCTCTAGGGGACTGAATCTGGACATAGTGATAGTGTTATTTTGACACACTTTGTGTTGGCTCAGTGTTACTGTAAATGTGGTTTGCTATCAAGTGATGGGTTTTCTTTGGGTTTTACTTTTGTGCTGGGCAGCCTGCTCTCCTGCAGCCCTGCTGGAAACTGCAGCTTTGCTGCCTGATGTTCCTGGGCTCAGCAAATCCTCGTGTTCCTTGGCTCAACCCCCTCTGTTAGTATGCAAAGATTAACCACTTCCTTCCTTCATAACTAATTATGGGCCACACTGAATACTGCTTAGGGTACCAGCATTCTGGCATATGATTATTCTCAAACTGCTGAATTTACCTAAGTGTAAATTGTTTTTAAAATAAAATTGAAGATGGATGTATGTTAACGAATGAGGAGCAAAAAAGAAGCTTCATACTCTAGTTACTTTTGGGGTACATAGAATATCAGCTATGATAACACCCAGTCAGTTTTAATCCTGTCCTTACGGCTATGCCAACTTCTTCCTCTCTACTTTTGGGCTCCCTAGTGATGCACTAATGTTCTCTGAGATATTTGTGGCCAAGAGAACAGTGGAACTGTAAACTGGTATAACTGGAAAAATAAGTATTATCAATTATGAATGACTTTGAAAGTATCTTTGACATAAGACACTTTATAAAGTTGAAAGAATGAAAGATATTCAGAATTTCAGTCTTCTAATTTAATTCAAATTATTAAAACACATACAAGTCAGTTCCACCTGAATTTGCAACATTCAGGGGAGTAACATACAGCTGATTCTGGAAAAGGTGCTCATTAAGAGACCTAGAAGTGTAGAGAACCAACTGGTAATATCTTTGGGATCCAAGTAAACTGCGTGACAGAAACACAAGATTAAAGGGAAAGTGTCCCTGTAAAATGCTAAGCATTTAACACTGCTTTTCTGGCTTCGTCATAAAGTGGATCTAACTTGCCATCATCTCCTAAAGGAGAAAATTACAACTTACAAAATATATGCAAGTAAATGTATTTACCTTTTCCATTCCTATTTCTTACCCCAACACCTGTAGTCCGTTGTGTTCTCCCTCACAGTACTTGGACCCCGTTTGGCTTTGCTATAGTTAATTCTGTCATCTGAGATGGATTCAGCTCAAGCAAAAAATAAAAATTGCTATTTTGAAAGCAGAGGGAAGCCCTAATACCTCTGGACCAAAACCTAGCAGGTTTTCTTGTGGTTGTGTGCTGGTGCATGTGGGATGGCCCCAGACAGTGCTCTCCCAAGCATGGCCTTAACTCCCAAGCTATTCTCTTTTCCTGACTGTGCCTTTCAAACTGCCTTGAATGTAAAGCAGTGCAGAGCTTACAAGAGTGAATGCTGATAGAACCTGTACTGTTTATGCCTTAGGAAGCGCTCATTTAAAATGCAAGTGCTTTTGGAGAAACTGCAAACAATAATTCAGGAGTTACCAAAATCCAGGTCATAGATGTTGCAATGAAATACAACCTCCCTATTGACTGCCAGGTCTACAGCATTCCAGTCTGTTACCACTTCCAGAATGAGATGATGTCCATCTGCCTTTAGGCCAGCTGGAACAGGGCAAAGAGGCAGTGGCCAGTACAGTATTTGCTGGGTTGCCAGTGAATTTTGAGTATATCTTAGTTTTAGCACTTATGAGGAGGAGAAAAACCCAGTGTTAATGCAGTTAAGTGCTGTACAAAACTCCCCACAAAGCCTATCAGCTTTAATCTCCATCTTCACTATTATTACATTAATGGATCTCCTTTGAATGAAGCCTCCAGCCTCTGTCATTTCTAGGTCTAGGGGTAAAAGGCAAGAAATTAATTTTGTACTTTGCTATTAACTGGCAGAGCAGCCATAAGAAACACAATGCATTTATTTGTAAGCACCACAGAATAAGACTAAGTTCAAAAGAATTCTCCAATAAGCATTAAGATGGTGTTATAGAACAGCTGGGACATTAAGTGAACAACCTTGATAACCCAATTGTTCATTGATGCATAATTCATCTTTCTTCTACTGAAAGAGTAATTTCTCAGGACATTAAAGACTTGAGATTTTGTGAAGCTGAATCAAATCAGAATGGACAAAATTTCCCAATACACATATTTTTAGATGAATCAGGTGCTTTTCAGGTTTGTTATGGTACATTGTATAATGTAAAATCAATCAGAACTGGGGAAATAAGAAAACTGGCTGATAATACAGTTCCAGCAACACAGAAATGCCAAGGACTTGCCTGGACATTCCCCAGATTTTAATTTAATTCATTGCTTTCTATTGAGTTGTTTTACAAGGCAGAAGCAGATTCTTGTATAGTCAAACATCCAGGTTTCTTTCATCTCAGAAAGGTCTCAGCTTTCCGGGGGTCTATCAGCTCTATTAAGGCTGTACTGACACCTCAGTTATTCTGGCAGTGGAGTTTCTTTCTCTGTCCCAGTTCAGCTGTATGACTTGCAAGGGTCAGCATTTCTCCAACATTTAACCTCACTGTGTCCACCTGTGAGAGCTGTTTGCAGTATTTTAATTCAGCTGACTGAAAAAGTAGAAGTGGCTGAGGAAAGAGTCTGTACCATAAAGTAGCATGCTTTCAGCTCCTGCTGCTGTTTTGCCATTCTCATCAGACAGCTCTCACTGCTTTCTAGGAAGCTTTGATGGCAATCTCAGACAATTAATTCACACTTATGGAATGGGTGAGAGAGATGATGTCTCTATGCTGTGGGCTCTAAATTAAAAAGCCCACCTGATTAGTTTCCCCAGGTTAGGGCCATGACAGGTACATTGCCATGATCTACCAACCCCAGTGAAAAAAAATTGGAATGAGCTGCCAGTAACCCACTTATTGCATTGACTCATGTTCTTGGTAAATTTTCATTGTCAAGCAAATAGGGATTTGTCTGATACTGAGTTTATTTTTTTATTTTTGGGGTGCCTCTATGTTATCTAAAGCCTTCAAACTCACAAAATTTTCCTTATTTGAGTACTTGAGATCACACGCATGCAATTTGATTTGTCTTGCAACCTTAGATTAATTTTGCTAGGCAGAAATACTTATTAGAGCTGGAGAACATTGGAGCAGACAAAAAGTTGTTAATTCCCTCATAAACAGGAAATAGACTACANTGTAAAGCAGTGCAGAGCTTACAAGAGTGAATGCTGATAGAACCTGTACTGTTTATGCCTTAGGAAGCGCTCATTTAAAATGCAAGTGCTTTTGGAGAAACTGCAAACAATAATTCAGGAGTTACCAAAATCCAGGTCATAGATGTTGCAATGAAATACAACCTCCCTATTGACTGCCAGGTCTACAGCATTCCAGTCTGTTACCACTTCCAGAATGAGATGATGTCCATCTGCCTTTAGGCCAGCTGGAACAGGGCAAAGAGGCAGTGGCCAGTACAGTATTTGCTGGGTTGCCAGTGAATTTTGAGTATATCTTAGTTTTAGCACTTATGAGGAGGAGAAAAACCCAGTGTTAATGCAGTTAAGTGCTGTACAAAACTCCCCACAAAGCCTATCAGCTTTAATCTCCATCTTCACTATTATTACATTAATGGATCTCCTTTGAATGAAGCCTCCAGCCTCTGTCATTTCTAGGTCTAGGGGTAAAAGGCAAGAAATTAATTTTGTACTTTGCTATTAACTGGCAGAGCAGCCATAAGAAACACAATGCATTTATTTGTAAGCACCACAGAATAAGACTAAGTTCAAAAGAATTCTCCAATAAGCATTAAGATGGTGTTATAGAACAGCTGGGACATTAAGTGAACAACCTTGATAACCCAATTGTTCATTGATGCATAATTCATCTTTCTTCTACTGAAAGAGTAATTTCTCAGGACATTAAAGACTTGAGATTTTGTGAAGCTGAATCAAATCAGAATGGACAAAATTTCCCAATACACATATTTTTAGATGAATCAGGTGCTTTTCAGGTTTGTTATGGTACATTGTATAATGTAAAATCAATCAGAACTGGGGAAATAAGAAAACTGGCTGATAATACAGTTCCAGCAACACAGAAATGCCAAGGACTTGCCTGGACATTCCCCAGATTTTAATTTAATTCATTGCTTTCTATTGAGTTGTTTTACAAGGCAGAAGCAGATTCTTGTATAGTCAAACATCCAAGTTTCTTTCATCTCAGAAAGGTCTCAGCTTTCCGGGGGTCTATCAGCTCTATTAAGGCTGTACTGACACCTCAGTTATTCTGGCAGTGGAGTTTCTTTCTCTGTCCCAGTTCAGCTGTAGCTGTATGACTTGCAAGGGTCAGCATTTCTCCAACATTTAACCTCACTGTGTCCACCTGTGAGAGCTGTTTGCAGTATTTTAATTCAGCTGACTGACAAAGTAGAAGTGGCTGAGGAAAGAGTCTGTACCATAAAGTAGCATGCTTTCAGCTCCTGCTGCTGTTTTGCCATTCTCATCAGACAGCTCTCACTGCTTTCTAGGAAGCTTTGATGGCAATCTCAGACAATTAATTCACACTTATGGAATGGGTGAGAGAGATGATGTCTCTATGCTGTGGGCTCTAAATTAAAAAGCCCACCTGATTAGTTTCCCCAGGTTAGGGCCATGACAGGTACATTGCCATGATCTACCAACCCCAGTGAAAAAAAATTGGAATGAGCTGCCAGTAACCCACTTATTGCATTGACTCATGTTCTTGGTAAATTTTCATTGTCAAGCAAATAGGGATTTGTCTGATACTGAGTTTATTTTTTTATTTTTGGGGTGCCTCTATGTTATCTAAAGCCTTCAAACTCACAAAATTTTCCTTATTTGAGTACTTGAGATCACACGCATGCAATTTGATTTGTCTTGCAACCTTAGATTAATTTTGCTAGGCAGAAATACTTATTAGAGCTGGAGAACATTGGAGCAGACAAAAAGTTGTTAATTCCCTCATAAACAGGAAATAGACTACACCACTCCTTAAGGAAATGAATGAGGAAAAAAATAGCTACAACCCTTCTCTGTGTGCAATACACCGCTGCAACTTCAGGTATGGATAGCGAAGTTCTGCGGCAGCTGCAAACTCAGCAGGGCCCCGAGGCACTGCTGCTCTCTCCGAGCTCGTCTCAAGCCCTGCAGCAGCGCCCCGAGCCGCACAGCTGGCTCGGTCCCTCCCTGTTCGCTCCCTCCCCTGCTCGGTCCCTCCCTGTTCGCTCCCTCCCCTGCTCGCTCCCTCCCTGCTCGCTCCGTCCCCGGCTCGCTCCCTCCCTGCTCGCTCCCTCCCCGGCTCACTCCCTTCCCTGCTCGCTCCGTCCCCTGCTCGGGAGCAGCTCTGCTCCAAAACGTGGCACAGCTGCCCCGACCCTGGGGGTACCTGCTGCCTGCCTTGCCTTGGCTGCTGGAAATAACAGCTGAGCTGCCAGCAAAAAATGTAACTCCTCTCCTAAGTACTTCATTTTGCAACCGCATCTGGGTTTAAATGTTTTCATCATTGGTTTACGTGTTTATATCGGTCTGCGTCTTCAATGAGGTTGGTGTAACTGGGAAATATACACATATATGCACACTGTAATGCAAGCTTATTTTAGCAAACACAAAAGATGGAGGTGTTTGTGCTTTCTGAGGCGTGTTTGAGGAGCAGCCCCTTCCCCTGTCTCATTAGGGGCACGGCCGCTGGAGCCCCCCTCGCAGCCTGCCAGCCTTGCAGCACCGAGAGAGTGCAACCTGAACAGGGACCCGAGGGAACAGCCTGAAGCTGCCTCAGGGGACATTTAGACTGGGTATCAGGAAAAGGTTCTTCACCCAGAGGGCGCTTGGGCCCATCTCCCCCGAGCAGTGGTCAGAGCACCAGCCTGACAGAGCTGAAGGAGCGTTTGGACAATGCTCTCCGGCACATGCTGGGATGGTTCGGGCTGTCCTGGGCAGGGCCACGAGTCGGTGATCCTTGGGAGGCCCTTCCGACCCGTGATATTGCACACCCTACGGCAGGAGCCCGGCGGGCCGAGTCCCGCCCCATTAGCCCGCGGCTCCCCCCGGGCAGGGCCGGGGAGCGGCGGCCGCTGCGCTCCGAGCTCCGGATCCGGCTCCGGCTCCGTCCCCGCGGGGCGGCCCCCGAGGCTCCGGGCGGCCGGTCCACCTGGGCTCGAGGGGCCGGGGCTGCCCGGCACAAAAAGGCGACAAGGTCTTTCCTCTGGGGGCTTTTATTTGAGGTGCGGAGCTCCGTCTTCGAACGAGCTGAACGCGCGTTACCAGCGTACACTTCAGGGCATATATATCGATATAGACAGATAAATAGATTTCAATAGAGACAAAACATAGCAGGAACAACATGTGCTATAAATACACATTTACATTTGTCATAAATATATACTTTTTTATAAAAATAAAAGTATCACTAAAATATTTCTCTGTCTTCTGCAACTCACGCTGTGCTGTCACAGCCGTGTCCTGCCAAATTACCCGCGGCACAGGGGCTCTGGCAGCACTCCTGTCAAAGGAGCGAGGTCGGGCTCTTACACCCTTGAAACAACCCTGTTCTGAAATCAAACTTCTTTTACTTTTGATCACTGTGAGCATGGAATTTAATTTAAAAATTTTCTTTTAAATTTCTGCACCCCAGCACTGCGTGTACGTTGGTGTACACCCACGGAGAGAGGGAAACAATTGCCTTGTGCAAGTTGTCTGGCAGGGGGTTGTGTGCCCCGGGTCCCGCCAAGAGGCCTCATTAAATCATAGCCACTTGTTACATTAATGTAATTACACTTAGTTTGTCAATCAAAATTTTCTCTCTTTTCATACAGAACAATCTATTCCACAATATTCTGGTTAGAAACATTTTAAAAGCTTCATGTTTGGTTTCCATAAGTGCATAAAAGTGTGTATTTTTAAACTTCATAAAGGAACTTCATCTGCATGACACAAATAATCTTAAATAACAACTTAAGAAAACCTATTTCCTGAAGTCCCTGATAGATACAGCATGGGATCACACCACATAGGTGTAGGGAATTGTTTCAGCTGAGAAGCAGTACAGTCCCTTGTGAAGCTCCTGCTGTCAGAGAAGTTTGTAATGCCTGTGAGTTTTTATCCATCTGTAATTTAAGTAGAACCCTCCAAATTAGACAGACCTGAACCGAACCTGAAGCTTCCTGCACAAAGACAGGTACCCTGCAGAGAGTGCTTTTAGAACAGGGAGAGGCAAAGGTAAACCATGTACACAAAAGGCTTCCTCTGCAGGGACCGAGCTCATCAAAGCTGCTCCCTTCAGATACTCAGGCTGAACACTAAAACCAGATCAGTAAGATACAAGCACAGAATGGTTAGATAAATAAATAGCAAGTATGGGTGATCACTGGTCCTCAAGTGAAAATACAGTGTCAGTATTTTCCACCACCAGTAGTTTCCAGAGCTGGAGAATGCAAAACACCTGTTACAGCAGCTGGAGACAACTAAGGAGCTCAATGATAAATTGGTATAAAACATCAGATGTGGGTAGAGGCATCCTGAGTTCTCAGTGACTTTGTTGAGCACAGTGTCTGAGCTACTGTTAAGATTCCAGGCAAAAAAGTAAAATGAGAATCAGGTAATACTTGCAAATAACCATTGGTACTTATGTAGCTAGGATTACAAAATAAAAATATATATTTAATTAGAAGAAAATTAATAAAATATCAAATAACTATTCACAGTATTTTTTATACACTTAAAATATGACTACAATTTTAAACACAATTCTACAAAAAATATGTGATGCTACATTTATGTTAGAAATGCAGAATGCTTTTGTAGTGAAATGAGACAAAGCAAAATTACTGGGAATGTTTTGAAGTAATTTTCATAATTATACAGGAGCAGTTAAAAGTTTTATTTTGAACTGTGTATTCTTTAAGCAAACTTTTGGTATGGCTAACAGTTTCCTTGGGTTTTGCTCATGTATTTTTACATCTTAGCTTTTAAATTAGATCAGATGTTAGGAAGAAATTCTTCACTGTGAGTGCAGTGAGGCACTGGAACAAGTTGCCCAGAGAAGTTGTGCCTACCCCATCCCTGGAAGTTTTCAAGGACAGGTTGGATGGGACTTGGAGCAACCAGTTCTAGTGGAAGGTGTCTCTGCCCACGGCAGGGAAGTGGGAACAACATGATCTTTAAGTTCTCCTCCAACCTAAATCATTCTATGGTTACTTTGGGGAAGCTTTTATGCTATAATATTATTTATGTGATCTAAAACCAGATTTAATCTTTGGTTCAAACCAGAGCTCATGGAGTAATAAAGCATACATCTTTTTCAGTGATATATACTAACTTTAAAACAGCTCTTAATGTCTGCAAACCATCATAGTTGATTTACTTCAACATAGCTACTTGCTCTAATGGATTATCAGGCCCACTGTGCTTTCATACATGGGATTGTGAATATCCTTTACCCAGCAGATTGCTTAATTGCAAGTATGCCACTCCAAAGAGGCAGTAAAATAATCATGGACATAGAGAATCTCCTAAATTTGTATCTAGAGTTCTGAAACAGAAACATATCTGCATCTCTAGGTTATTGCAATAAATCTGTTCTGCTTTTAGGCTTCAGAGTGCTTTAACGTGTGATTGTTCAGTCTGCAAAGGAAGAGAGAACATCTCCACCTCTCCACAGGCAAGGAAGCAATCCCTGGCCAGCCTCACAGCACAGGATCTGTGCTGGAGTTTGGAATTGTCTTCAGTCAGTGAGTAAGTCGTGTCCTAACAATGATACTGAACACCTCTAAGTAAGGCAGCATATTTTACCTCATGAGAAACTAACTGAAAGTATTGGTCCCTGGAAGGACTTATAGGGAATGAAAGAGATAATGAGAAAAACCTCAGGATAACAGTCACATAAAATGGGAATTACCAGGCACTATATAATACCACTTTCCTCCTTGAATTTAGTGTATATTGCAGAATATGATACCCTACATCTGCTATTAAAAAATATAAAATATAAATCCCTCGAAGCGGGATGATGCAAAGCTGATGAGTACCAGTACTGGTATTTGTAACTCTAGCTCAAAGACTTCCTTATATTGCAAATTTCCCTCTTCATTCTAGTTATTGCTCTTTGATTTTTTGTGGTTGCATTGACTCTCCTGCCCAGTCACAGTGACTAAATTAATTCCAATGCAAACAGAAAAGGTTTTAAGTAGGATTGAATAGTACTTATTTTTTGTGCTTTGCTGATCTGTCAGGCTGCATTTTGCTCACTGATAGAAAGAAAAAATTAAGTCAATTGATTAGGGACAAAATTCTCCTGGTTCTCTGTGATGGATCATGTCTCCAATATGCTGCTTTCAGAACAGGACTGTGCTTGAGACCAGTGCAAACCAGAATAAAAGCTAAATTATTTCTGCAGCATTTTCAAATTGGGGGAAACATGCAAACACTTGTGTTATGTTCCTAAACTCTGTGGAAATGCACAGGGCCCTCTGTTTTAAAAATCATCAGTTTTTCTTATGTAGTAAATAGACTGGCCATATTAAATACTCTTCATGCAAAAGCTCAATATATAATGGCATCTGCCTATTATTTACAGTGTTACTCTCATAATTCCCAATAGGGGAAATTTCTTTTTTTTCTTTACATGCAAATCTTGTAGTAATAGATGTGAATATTTTAGAACTACTTGCAGGGGATATTAATTAATTGGTATGCCTTAGTATTTAATTTATGTTGTATACGGACTTAGCAATTTTTAACCATTTTTTAGGTTATAAAATGGCACAAGTTAATTATGGTTGGAAATGGTAGTACAGCACATACTTTTATGATTTCCTCCTGCATTTCAGCCAGTGAGACCAAATCTTTTTTGCTGACTCGTAAGCAAGACATGGTAGATTCAGTACACAGAGTGGTAAATGTTGGCAACGATGAGAAACAAATGACACTTTGGTTCTACACTACTATATTACTAGTATTATCTTGCCTCTGAACAACTACATCACTTTTCTTCACCAGGTGGATTCAGGAGAATAATTTCCACAGCCTCTCAGCACTGGTGGTCACTGCAGCTGTGTGGCTGCATCTTGCTTAGCAGGTGGCTTTGCTGTAGTAGAACTGCATTTGTTGCACAGATCTCTCATTGCTAGGAGACTTTCTTCCACAGCATTTGCAAACCTGTCTGAGGAGGTTTCCTCACATTCTTTAAAGCTTGAGATGCAGAATAATATATGCTCTGGCTGAGGGTTATAACACGCCCCATATCCATTGGGCACCACGGGCCCATAGCAGCAGAACATTTCCATGGTAGTAGGAACCTGGTTGCAGGGAGAAGGGAAGGAGTGATCTCTGGTTAATCAGAACCTCTAAAATCAGCTGCTTAGAAATTAGGAAAAAGAGAAAAAAATACTACAAATGCTGGTAATGTGGTGAATACAGCCTTGTGGAGTATCACTGTCTTCAGAAGTCCAGACCTGGAGATGATTAAACTTGGAAGTCAAAAGCTGATCTCAGTATGGAAATTGGTTGTTCTGTTTGTTATGGTTTAAAAACTGGTATAATTTGAGGTGGCTATAATGCATTTCTTTGCTCAATTTATATAGATACTTGAACTATAATGTTTGTTATTGACAGATAGGAATTTTATGTAATCCTTGTACATAAAATAGATATATAAAGCTTCTCTAAGGATTTTAATTTCTTAAGGTTATTGTAAATTTGTAATGTGAAAACTGAATTAAATTAGAGGAATTAGCATTGTCCATTTCTAATAATAATTTATAATTGTGATGCTGTATAAAAATATTTTAATGCAGCTTGGCAATCTATTACATCCCAGTTCAATCGTGGCATAACATGGCAGTGAAACACTTTATTCTGTAGAAAAAAAGGCATTAGAAATCTATATGTTTCAGACTTTGTGCACATGGGCCTTCTCAAATGACATTTGCCTTTCTAATGGTGTAGAACAGGCCATTAGTCCTGCTAATAGAGCCATAGAATTGTCAGATGAATTTGCTGTGCAACAGCCAAAGGACATAAAGCTATTCAGAAGCACTCTTTGCCCACGGATAGTTTCTTGGAGAATTTATGTAGTAGCATGTTGGTTACATTCACTCATGTCTGAAAGCCTACAAACATAATGACAAGATCAAATTACTTATTAAGGTTTTATGCTGTAGCATGATATTATAAGTCTCTTTTGTTGCATAATCCCAATCTGTTGCAGTTGGGTTAGTGTTTCAGTTAATGAATTCCTACATAGATTTCTTTTTTCATTAGGACTGCCACTACATGCAATGAAACATTTAATTTTTAGTCTGTATGCCATAAAGATGCTTCCTTATTCAGAACATGAAATGTAGGAAGTATTGACTCTTAGAGTACCTTTGTATGTGCAAATAACTGTAGATCTGCAAGTGTCTATACCTGTCTAAAATGTCTCTAAGTCTAAGCTGCATGTCTGCATGTGTTGCTGTCTTGCAGCAAATAACAGAAGGCTCTCAGAGATCTTAAACACAGCAAGTTTTTAGAGTAAAATTTCCTCGTGGCTCTTGGCTTTTTGTTTCTCAGAGTGGCAGCCTTTCTAGCTTGTGTCTATACTGCCACTGGAGCAAGGACTATTCACTAGAGCTGTCATCTTCCTGGGGGAAGAAGGAAAAGAAGGGGAATGGGAATATAGAGGAATAAGAGGAAACTGAATTTTACTGAGCTTGTTTGGGGTGCGTTTCCAGAATTTCTGTGAAGGACTTTGGCATGTTGCCTATGAAGTGATAACTGCAGTCAATATTTACTGTGCTGATGAACCAAAACAGGATTGAATACGTGGAGCAATTTGCAGACTTCTTGATGATGCTGCTTTTGCTTGTTCTCACTGGGAGCTACAAGGTCTGGCAGAACACGAATTATCCTTTGCTTGGCAAGACCAGTGAACAGGAGAAACTCACCTGGCTGGTTGAGAGGACAAATCGATTGCTTGTCAGATAAGTCTCATCTGTAAATATCTCTGGCAGTTCCTTTAAGTGTTCCCGTGCCACCTCTCTGAGCCCTAGCAGGTGATTGTCTATTGCCATTCCAGTCAGAGCCTGTGATAAGATGTGATAAGACAACAACATTTGAGTTTGGAGACATTTTGACTATTACTGCCTAGTGCTCTGATCAGAGTTGATGAACTTGGTTTGAGTGATGTAAAGCCTGTAATGCTCAGATATCACTCTGAATATGTAGTTTGCTGAAGATCAGTAACTAGAAATTCATAGAGTACTCTGTAGATTTACAAATTAGGAAGGAGATAGCCTTGAGGTGTATTTATTATGTGTTGATGTTATCTGTGTGTTCATTGTCTCTCAGAGCTGAATATCATGGGCTGGGCTTCTAAAGATGCTGAGGGACGCATTTGGGACAGCAGAAATTTCTAATCATGTTTTGGAATTTTGTGTGCATTGTTTGGATTATGTTTCAAGGTGGAGGGCTCCAAAACACCCCCAAACTGGAACAAGTCTTCCACTGCCTTACTGCCTGCACCTCCCTCTGGCATTTAAAGCATTTGTCATTCCATAGGATTTAGACCCAAGGATCTGGTAGGTGTCTGCAACTGAACAGAATAACAGATTTGCAAGTGATCTCTCACAGATCTATGAGCAAACCCCACTGCTTGAGAAAACTGGCCTTAGGGATACAGAAGCAGCAGGGGCAGCTCACAGGAGCTGCCTGCAGCAAGTCTCTGCCACCAGCTGCCTACGCTCAGGTCTCTGCTCTGTCCAGCTACCAAATGCTCTGGATTTAAGGCATTTATTGGCTTTAAGAGTTTTGCCCTACTAGTAAATGTCATTGAAGATGGATAATGGCATCAAAAGTCAGCACTGGGGGCTTGGCGGACGGGAGAGTTACAGAGTTTCGTTTCTTTAGGAAACCAACCTAAAATTTGGTCCAACCAGGCAGGAATTGCCTCAGATAAGTGCGTTCAAAATCCTTTAGTCCAGGATTATTCTTGCTGCTGAAAGCACTGATTTTGTGGACTGAGCTGTAGCTCTTATGTGGCCCAGGCTGAAGTCATATAGGAAGGGAATGCTGAACTAGGGACATTGTACTGCCCTGAGAGCAGAGCTGACATCCTTGTGCCACAGGACCCTTGTAACAAGGGGAACAAGCAGCCTGAGAGAAGGCAGGATTTAAATAGAGCATCAGCTTGGTTTTCCTCTTAAGGATTAAAAAAAAAAAAAAAAACAAATAAAAGTGCAAGTTTACTTCTTGGAGGAGGATAACTTTAACCACTGCTGAGTGCCTGAAGCAGGGGGTTGGGAGTGCATAGCCTGGCTTGGCTTGTTAAGAACTAAGCACCCTTTGGTAAAGGAGCCATTTGTTCGTCAGCCCAGACAGAGGAAGGATGCTTGCAAAAAGGTAGCATACATCAGCACTGTGTTTGTGTTCTTTTTCCCATACAGGGAAACTGACTTGCTAATCAAAGGAAACATTTTGCTATCACACAAGATTTATAAGGCTGTTAGCAATGACATTTTTGCAACATAGATCAATGTCATGTCTGAAGAGAGGCCGAGACAGGCTAACGAAATAAACTGTGAGTCAACGCATAGGAAAAAACTGGGCTAAATTGAATTTTAGAGCTCCACATTTAAGATAGCAATGCTACTAGTAAGCCTTAACAAGGGGAAATAAAATCATTAAATTGCTTTTTGTTTTATGAAGTAGATTTTTTTTTTGTTTTCTTAGGAGCTATTACATTTCAGTCTGTTTTGCACAATTTAGTCAGCCCATCTAATTCTTACTCAGAGTTTAAAGCCCCAGTGATTACATTCTGCTATTCTGAGAAAGGAGGGGGAGCTTGGTGAGTAGAAATACCTGGAGGGCTTTTTAAATTTAAAGATAAGTTATTTTTCCAATGGCAGTTTTAATATTTTCCCATGAGTTACACTGGAGGCTGGAATTTTTAACAGTTTCTGGATCTGAAATAACTTGGAGGGAAGAATTAATGCGGGGGTGGGGAGGGGGGGAGAGTTTGGTTCTTTTGGGTTTTTGTTTTGGTTTTTTTTCAGAGGAAGAGAACTGTTATACAGAAATTCCATTGGTTGTGACCCAGCAGACCTACAGTGTGTT
>VYXF01004252.1:71679-97506 GCA_013397295.1 Polioptila caerulea
TTTTTGGTTTTTGTTTTGTTTTTTTGTTTTAGGTTTTTTTGAGAGGAAGAGAACTGTTATACAGAAATTCCATTGGTTGTGACCCAGCAGACCTACAGTGTGTTGTGTTCATTGTGAGGTTACCCTGAGATGGCTCAGGTGAGGCAGTTCTCTGAAGACTTGACTTTGCTTTACAGAACATGTGAAATTTCAGCTTCTAAGATGTGGGTTCTCAGCACAAGTCTTGAACCACAAAATTGTTTTTCTTCCCTGCTTCTTTTGTTTCACAGTTCTGCATGAAAGCAACACTTTGCCTCTTCAGTGCTCAGAATATACCTTTAAAATCACCACTTCTGAAGGTGAATGATTTATTGAATATTATGAATATCCAAAGAGTAATCAACAATATGGGTTTATAGGCAATGGTCCGAGGCAAAACTATGGGTAGAAAATTTACTTATCATAGCTGGTTATTAATATTTATTAATTTCATGAGTGGTATGACTAAGTTGTTTAGAGAAGAAGTCTGTGCTTTGTCTTGGCACAGTGGGACATAGAGCATTGCCCAGACTGAATTGCCTCATTTTTAATCAATAGAAAATGAGTTGTATTTGATATTAAATTGAATTTTTCACTGGATGGCATCTCTCCCTGTTATTAGACACTGCCTTCAGGTCTTTAAAACAAAACTTGCTATTATCACTCCCTCATTGTAAATGACTTTTATTAGAAGTGGTAATTTGGAGTACCAGAATTTGGAAGTCCCAGAGCACCAGTCCATCTGAGGATCAGGTTCCAGATAGGGATTTCTATCCTCTGGTGAAGAGAAATGTAAGAAAATGCAGAGATGGCTAGTTTTAGGCTTAGGTTTTTTTTAAGTTGAGGTTAGTTGAATATGACTATTTGGGCCATTCAAGATGTTCCTAAGTGTGACATAGCAGATACTTTCCTGTTTGGAGATGCCTAAATTTTTCTAGTGTTTAAATAGCTAATGACTGTGTCTTTGTATTTTTCTTGAAAAAGCTGACTAGTTCAGGCAGTGTTTTACTCACCAGAACAGAGTAATTAGTCTGAGCTGCAACAGCATCCTTTAATTTCTGCATCTTCTCAGAATCCTGTGGGGATAATCAGAATATATGTATTATTGAATCAACTCTCAAAGAAATTGCATCTTCCATCCACTAACCAGAGCCAAATAGCAAGCACCTCAAATGTCCTTTGCTCCTGGCTCAGGTGGAAGTACTCTGATAAATGAAAAGCCACAGGGATCAATGTCCTGATCAGCACCAGCACCTGCCCGTGCAAGGGGTGAACAGGTTTCTTGGTGGTGGTTTGTTTGAAGTCAAGAAAAGGCTTGTAGTTCCTTTTGTGTATTCCTTCCACGGATTTTGGGGCTGTAGGTTATTACCAACAGAATCACTACGCTCGAGGATGGGAAAATAATTGCCTAGTGTAATTCAGTATTTTCAAAAGAGACAGGCAGTGTCCCTTCTCCAGAATGGTTTATCTAGACAATGACAGAGATATTAATGAAAGCCATTACTGATATTTTACTAGCCAGTCAAAAAATTACTCCCATGTGTGAAAGAGCATCTAGAATTTTCCAAGGCTGCTCTACCCTCCGCAGATGCCTCACATTCCACATAACAAGCTAGTAAATTATAACTCCTGTCAAATGGCAGCCTTTTATATTAAGAAGTGCTGCCTTGCTGTACATCAAGTCCAACACTGCAACTTTGGGAGACCCTGAAACAGCCAGAAATGACTGAGTCTCCAGATAAACAGGGGACCTTCAGCTCCTATGGACGATGAATGATCTTTTGAACAAAGAATTCATTTTAGAAGCAAGTCAAGGTCACCATCAGGGACCTTCAAAATACAAAGTCTGATATTTTTTCACAAGGCTAGAGCTAGGCCTTAGTTCCCTTGTACAGATTAAATTACCAAATGCAGTCTTTAAATCTGATTAATTTACAGCTATTCAAGCAATCTCTTGTCAGTAGCTGCTGCTTTTACAGCAAGTGTCAAATGCATGAGATATTTCTCCTGCTGAAGAATCAATCTGACTCAATCAATCTTTGGTTACTGTTCAACTTATCATTTGAGGATAATTTTCATTTGTATCAGAAGAAAAAAAAAATTAATTGCACTTGAATTAATGGCTATTAAAAAACAATATTTTGGGGAGTTTAAGGTACTTACACCAAGTGGTGCATCTCTTTGTCCAGAGAAAACAATTAACCCCTTCACATTCAGAGCAGTTCATAGGTCTAAAAAGATCACCTTGGAATAGGGTTGTATTAAATTAATTTTCTAATGTTTCTGTGATAGTAATATATATATATATATATATATGTAGTTTTGCATGGAACGATGGAGATGTTCACATCAAAGCAAAGATTTATTAATGTCTGTTGGAAAGAACAATCACAGGCCAGTATTAATGTCCTGGCCAGGGAAACTATCAGTGGGTTGGTTTGCATTATGAGTACAGGTTTTCCAGGGGAAGTGAAACCATTATCCCCCCTATTCTGTACAGCCAAGGCATGCATATGGGGGCTGGGACTGAGCTCCATGTGGATACACATGGCATTCTCTGGCTTGCTTGTGTAAACAGGACAGTTTAGGGTGAGATAAAAGGGGAGCACGATCTCACATTTGGGTGGGGAAAAGGTGAGAAAGGCTGAAGCTCTGAGAGAGCTGTAGAAGTCAGTAACTGTTGGAAGAAGGAAGGGAGGAAGGAAGAGATGGCTTCAAGGAGCTGGAAAGTTCTATTGAAACACAATATGGTAGGAGTGTGCTGGCTCGTGCCAAGGGCACGGTCAGTGTGCCACAGCCTGGGCTGGGACTGTGCTGAGTGCCCAGGTGTGGAAAGTGCACAGAAAACAGGAACTTCTCATGAAATGTGACTGAGAACAATCTTGTCAGACAGGACACTGGTAGCAAATAAAAACAGCCTCTTCTTGCCTACTGTGTGGTAGTCACTACTATGTGCAATAGTATGGTCATAATCTGCCATGAGTTACCCACCCAGCACAGGGAGTTACTTTGGGTTTTTTGAGTTACTTTACCATGGGACTTATTTGAGCTTTGTTCATCAGGAGCTGAGTTCTGGGCATGAGAACCTTAAGGAGATTGAAGAAGCAGTGGATGAAGAGGGGCCTTATCTGTAAAAATTTTCATAACCCTCTGGGACGTTATCCAGATCTTGGTTTATAATATTTCATTAATTTACACCTTATCTACAGCCCAGCAATGCTTCTAGCAATGTTATGCTAAATTCTAAAGAGCAGCCATGTGGGCTGTTGCCACTGGAATGGGCTTACTGTGAAAAATAAACTGTATTGTGGCAGCATTTTGCATCTAAACAGCCACCTGGAAATTCCCTGTACAGCAGCACAGTGCAGTGGGTGGAAGTGGTGCAGAGACATTGAGGGAGGCTCTCCAGGGATGGTGGGCAGGACAGTGCACAGGGCTGTTTGTGCAGCTCTGCTCTCAGCTGTGCCTCTTTGCATCCCCATCCTCTCTGTGCAGTGCTCATGCTTCTGGCAAACTGACGGCCGTGTCTCAAAGAAAGGCAGTTTTAATTTTTCTTTTTGCAGTATGATATCAGGACAGTTTGGAGAGTTGTTTGATTAGCTTGATGAAGCTTTTCATCATTAAGGTTCAGGTCCCTTGAGGATCCTATAAGACTTAGTCTATTTGGTAAAAACCTTCCTTTAAAACAAAAAAGATCAGCCAGAATATATCCACGTATCCAGAAATGAAAGCATGGAAATTATATCACGTATTGCAGGAGACCTGCCAGGCAATTCCCCTGGTGTGGCAGTTTAATGATCCTGAACTTTTCATGTTCAGCCTGGATCTCTCCAGGGAGCTGAATTTGGACCTGATGATAGAACCTTCATAAGACAGTACTAAATCTAAAATTAGATATTATGTTTCTTATAATGTCACGTTTAGGCACCTCTGAATCTTTTGGATGCTTAAATAAAAATAAGGGAATATTTATATTTAGCTTAATGGTTGGTCTGTACAAAAGGCAAAATCGTGTAATGCTTGCTACCCTGCCCTATGCCTTTACGTTCTCAGCTAAGAGTTAAAAAGTGAGAGACTTGAGACCATGAGTGCATTATTTACTTAGTGTTTGGGCAAAGAAGGCAGAGGGAGCCAGCCCAACATACCGACACAGCTGTCTTGTCACCTGCCATTGCTTGGGCAAAAGCAAATGCTTCAGAGGTAGCAGACCTAATATTCTCAACGCGGCCCTCATCAAACCGGCGAAGGGAAGCGCTTTCGTAGGTTGGGACAAGCCTCTTGTGGCACCTGAGAGTGAGGGAAGAAAAACAAAGAATGATTGTTTTCAGAGTCATAAAGACTAAGAGAAATATAGGCTTGGTACATTTTATTGTTACAGCCACACTTTTATTTCTTGCACAGTATTCATCTTAATGTTGATAGAATTCTGTAAGAAACTTAAAAAAGATGGATGCTCACTCCTTTCTAATATGAAGAGCTGCATATAACTGTATGTGTTTTAGTTATGCATTACCAGTAAAAAATGACTTGTTGTATAAAAACAAGGCTAGTAAAACAAAAATTTACTGAAAGATCTCAAGGAATGTTTTATTTGTACTGCATCATAAAATAATTGTGTAATTAATCATTTACTTATGGGCTTGAAATATGTTTTATTTAAAGCAAGAGAAAATGCACTGAGTGCGTGAATGAAAAGAAGGAAGCTTAAAGGGGAGTAGGGTGTTATTTGTGAGCTGGAATGAAAACCCTCACAGCAATTAGAAAAGATAATGAAGACTATTGTTTAATTTGGGTCCAGGTATAAAAATATTACTCCTTGCTTCAGGAGACAGACTGTGTCTTTCAGTCAAAGCCGGTGGTCTCAGAACTAAGGTTCCCTAAGGTTTTTATTGCAAACATGGGATTTATATCATGGCTGGGATCCCAATGAAAATCTTGGGCTAGATCACTGTAGAAGTTTTATTAATGAAATATGCTAACTGGATGTTTAACAGATGTTAAAGGAGTACATGAAATGTGTTAAGCATCTCTGATCTTGACCAGGCAAAGACCACTCTGGGATTTGATGAGATAAAGAATTATTTGTGTAATAGGCTGTTCTGCAGGAAACCATGCAACCTATCTCTGCCCTGGAGTTCTGGCAATGTAGAAAGGAGCTTTTAGCTTTTAACTTTGATAAGACCATGGAAATTAGGGCATCTTATGAAATGTTGGGATGCCTGTGAAAGTAGTTACAGGAGTAGTTACTGTTCAGTGCAAGAACTCTGGTGTGATATGCTGTGCTGTAGTGGGTGCTTTTCAGCCGGTGGGGCCAGAGATGTTTGTGTGGTGACTGCCATGGCTCCTCCCAGGCTACCCACGGGGCAAGGCAGTGGTGTTTGTGCCCAGGGACCTGGGCTCCCAGCTGCTGCTGCTACAGACATCCCTGCCACATTCCCTCCCCTTCTGCACTCCAAACACAGGGACAGCTGTCAGGAGGGCTCTGGCTGGGAATGGCATGTGTGGGACACAGGGATGGGAGAGTAGAACAAGAAGAGGGAAAGGGAGAAGGCAGAAAAGGAGTACTCTCTCCCAGAACCAGGCATCAGTTTCTATCTTGTCCACCCTACAGTCATAAGGCAAGACCACTAATTTCCATGCAGGAGGCATTTGTTTGAATGTTGAGGAAAAAATGGACCCTCTGTATAAAAACCCATTACCTTGTGTACCTTGTTCCTGTGAATTGAACTAACCTTACCTGTAGAATGCCAGCTGAAGTGCTACTTGAATGAAGGCATCTGGGCTAATCTTTTGTTTCTTAATAAATTCCTTTCCATAGTGCTCAAACTTGTAGGCAATAAAATCCAGATTTTCCACTGCCCTGGAAAACAAGCAGAAGGCAGTTACTGCAGGGGTGGATGTAAGAATCTCATAGAATTGTTGAAGTCGGGAAAGAACTCTTAGATCATCAAGTGCAGCCATTAACCTACCCTACCTTGTTCACCACTAAAACATATTCTGTCCCGTTTCTGTTTGCAAATAAAACCCAGAGATCTTTTCCTGCCTGTACCCTCTTAGAGGTGAGTGGCCTCCTTCTCTCTGGCTCTGCAGACACTCCTGGCCTTTGGTAACTTGTTCCTAGTCAGTAACTTTTATTCATACAAACACTACACCAGGCTTGTTATCTGCAGCTTTAACTGTCGCACTCAAGTCTGTTCATCTGAGTAAGTAACTTTTTTTTTTAAAAAAACCCCCACAAACCAAAAATCTAGCAACCTCCCCCCACCCTTAGTGTTTCCACCCCTGAAGCCTAAGCAAGGGTCTCCTTTGTTCTTGACAAATTTCTGAGAGATTTACTGGTGTGAGAATTGGGTGCATTTAAGACTTGATGAAGGCCTTAAGCTCCTTGCAAGATCCAATTTAGAGGGCTGCTACCTTTATTTAAAAACACAAAGGAGTTATTCTGCATTCTTCTAGCCACTTTGAGGTCTGATATAATGCAACCACACTGGATGTGCTTACAGCTGATAATGCAGACAATTTGTTAATTCTCTACAAGGAGATCACAGGCCTGAATGTTGAGAAAAAATTCTTATTGCCACCCACACCTCCAAAGATAATGGATTTGATAGCCTGGAAATAGAGTCAGAAAAACTGGGCTTTGTAGGAGCAATAATAATATAAACAAATTACATTCCTAAATTCAAATTGTTTATTCAAACCAGTTGTATTCTACTGTCCTCTACATGTGCCCCTATTGCCCTGGCTTCAGATTGAGTCAGCTCAAACTCATAAGAGACATCCACAAAAACAGAGGACCCACATTGTTTGCATCCTGTGCAAATATGGGTTTGTTGTTTTTCCAGTGGTTTTTAGAGTTCCTAATATTTACATGGAAGGAAAGCAATGGTAATTCCTGAATACAGACAAGTAGCTCCAGCCCAAAAGGGTCCTATCCTGCAGAGAGGTGCTAGGTATGTGCAGCTTGGTAAGAAGAGGAGGAGCAGGAAGGCAGGAGGCCCCCTCGGAGGGAGCCCATGCAATGTGCTGGGTAATTCCCAGCTTGCAGTCATGGCTGAGAAAAATGAGGCATCTGTTCTACCTTTGGAGTTTTTCTGCTGCTGATGCCAAATGTGTCTGAATATCAGGGGAACATTTCCATCTTAGTCTCCGAGGAGCAGGAAGCTCACTCACTGAATCAGCTCGGACTAATTTCTTGGAACTTTCTTTCCTGTTGGGATGTGAGACAGAAGTCATTAAGGTCACAGGAACAATCCATTTTTTAAAAACTGCTCTTTTAGCAGGTGAATTACTGCTTTCCAACAGTTTTATGTATCTAAGTGCCCCTGTGCATCAGGGGAAATTTACCACTGGCAGAGGCTTCCCAGGGGCTGGAATGGGAGACAAATATACAGAAAGGGAACTCACATGTGCCTGAGCAGGTATTCAGTGCACTGCACCATTACGATGCCATCGAAAGGGGAATGTTCGCACACGGTCCCGCAGAGCCCGTCTCTTCCTACCACAAACTAAACAAGGAGAACAATAGGTGCAACATGTATATAATAATATATTATTATAGGGAATATATTTATATTTATATAATATATTTATAGGGAATAAATTGTGTTCTGGGTAAGTTATTCATGATGGAAACTTGACAAAGGTGTTATTGTTCCCCTTATCGCTCATATCAGGAATTTCCTTGCCCTACAGATCAGTAGGTGACTTACAGATTTACTGCAGGAGACTTGCTTGTCCTGTGAAAGGTCTTGCACTGGATCCCTTTCATGCTGCTAATTGAGACTGAATCCTGTGGGTGTGCAAATTTTAGCAATTCCCAATGGAATCTGGAAATTTGATTTAGCATCTGCTTTATAGTACAGAAAACCCATAAATACAAAGACAGGCCAGGGTTCTCCTTCCACTTTTGAGGACTATAAAACATCTGTATCTGGGAAATCCTTAGGATCCAGTTTTATTACAAAGCTCATCCTTATTTGATAGCTTTCTCATAGCTTATTTTGAATATTTTATTTTTAGATGCTTTCTTCCTTTCATTTCCTTCTTATTCATCCTCTCTCTTAATTTCATTGTGTACACATGGCACTGCTGGTGACAACCTGCTGCACTCCAGTTCTGTGATACACCCACACAATTTGTGACTTCTGCATCTCATACAAAAGCAGATGTCTAGGCCAATACTGCAGCTTTCCTGTCCATTTTCTGGGCTTTCCCCCACACTTGTTTTCAAGTGCATTTGGCTGGACTTCACCCACTTAGCTCTCTCTTGCACATTTATATCACAGACACACCCTGCCTCCCTGCTTTCCAGGAGGTTTCTAGAGAGTGGGAATGATGCAAAAAGTTCACCTGGACATTTTCTGAATGTCCAGAAACTGCAAAGGGGAGGAAGAATATGGAGAGAAAGAACAAATTGAACTGTGAGAATGGTTTCCTACGTAATCTGTGTTTGCATAAAAGGAAAAGGGATCTTATTTCCCTAAGAATTTCTCTTCACCTTTGAACTATTTTGGCCTGAATACATCTGGACATACGAAGCTCTCTCACACTCTACACAATTTTATCTGCTTTCTGCTGCCTTATGACAGTAGACAAAAAGAAAATGTTGTTTATTCTCTTCTGATTGAAATAACACTTGACCCTGCAAGTAAAAGAGTTCTAACTGTTCCAATGACAAATGATTTGTTCTTCAAGAGAGTCTGCTAATAATGTCATTTGCAGTGGCATTAATCAGGAATGATTACTGAAATGTATTTGCTCTTGGGTAAGTTGGTGCAAGTGAAATTATTTAGGGTGGTTCTCTTTTCATGTTTCTGTTCTTAGATATGGCAAGAGCAACAGGCATTATGCAAGCAATGTATCAGTCAAGGGTTTTTCAATTTTCCATAAGGTGTCAACATTGTTGACAGCTGGAGATTAATACATCACTCTGGGTCTATTGCAAAGTGTGGAAATAACAGCGCGATGCTTTGAAATATGACAATCAAAATCTGATTGGGAGAAGTCAATACTTAAGGAAAGTCTCCACAAGGATATCATTAAATGAGTAAACAGTCTATTAAGTGAGGACTTAAACACATTCCAAATTATAGGCAGTAGCACTTCTAGGATGTCAGGAAAATGTGTAAGAGGAAACAAAGAAAAATATTGTGCCTATTTTTTTTTTTTTCATTCTGGGATAGCAGGCCAGCATTTTCATTCCATTTGACTCAGGGTAGAAAAATGCATTGGTTTTTTTAATATCCAATGTCTACCTACTCATACATTTGCCTATCTGAGTTATCTCAAGAGCAAGGGGCAGCTTTGGAAAAGGTGGACGTGTCCCTGCTTCCCCTGCCTTGCAAAGGACAGCCTTGCTCACACCAAACCTGCCCGGGCAGATGCTGATGCCACCTTTCCCTCTTTCTCCCAGCTGACTCTTGGTGGTCCCCCCCTTAAGGCACGGTGCAAGTACTGTCACTGCTGTAAGGTTTTTACCTGCATGGGTTTGTCATACCAGCGATTGGCCCCGTTTTTGCTGTAGCCTCCTCCGTGCAGCATGTGAAATGCCATGTTTGTGTGGTTGAGCTCCACCCCGCTGGGGCTGTCCAGGCACACCAGGCAAATGCACCGTTCAATCATGTCCAGAGAGTCGCGGTTGGTGGAGTCTGGGGGTGAAAGAGGGAAATGTTCACATCCTCTTTCCTCCAAGTGCAACACTGCCTGGGGAACCCTCTGCCTGGGAGAGCACTGAAGGTCTGACCCTGACTCTGCCATGAGCTGGTGTCTGCAGAGCTTCTCTCAGCAGCAGATAACCTCAGTGCAAGGGAACATTATACCAAGGCATTAATTCCTGGGTTAACTTTTGTAACTTGGCGTATCTCTCACATGATTCAATAATAACCACTTTCTTTTTCTGCCTTTCATTTCCTTGAAGTAATTATATTACAAAATAGATCTATTTGACTCTGAAAGCCAGCACTGCTTACTTGTTTTATCTATAACAGTTACAGAAGACAGGTGGAAAAGAGAACATTTCAGAGCTCACGCTATTGCTGCAGTATTCTGCTCTGGAACAGCAGAGCTTAGAGTGTTTTTGTGTTGTTCTCCCATGAAAACCCTTTTCAGAGCAAGCATCAGCAGGGTCTATGTTTGTTTTGTCTTATTGTATTAAAACCCTCTTGTCTTTCCTGTCCCTGGTCACTAGGTTATATTGCTTACATCACATGAGCAAACATCTGCAGATAAGGTTTTGAGGTTTAGTTTTTGAACATGGTTTTGCCAGAAACATGGGTTTTCACATTATGCTGCTCTCCTGTCACTACTGTACTGCTGAATAAAATCAGCTTTTCTGGGACTCTTTCTGTTTCTTTTCCCTACCCTGACACTCTTACATGCTTGGACTACTGGGGTTGTTTTTACCTTGTCCTCAGCACTTTCCTCCTTATTTATGGGGTATCTATATGTTTCTCAGTTTCTTTGTCTAACTCAGAAAT
This sequence comes from Polioptila caerulea, assembly GCA_013397295.1. Lineage (NCBI taxonomy): Eukaryota > Metazoa > Chordata > Aves > Passeriformes > Certhiidae > Polioptila > Polioptila caerulea. The sequence goes on from VYXF01004252.1 coordinate 82,176, forward strand.
ATTACAAATGTTAAGGGTTTGTTTGCATCCGAGGGCCAGTTTGAAGCATAGGAAATATTTAATTGTGAGTGCTTTTTACAGTTCCTCATTGAAAAGATGGAAGTGTGCAACCTATAACAAGAACTTGTTTTGTTTAAAAACATATAACATTATTAGTTGCTGTTATATGGTTGTTAACAAGATCAAATGAAAAAGGGCTTTCAAGCATCAACATAAAATTCCTTTTGTTCTTAAAAGATCAGCCTTCATCCACTGGTTTTGCTGGGTTTTGGTGTAAATGTAAATTTGTTTCAGAATGTTCTCAACAAAAGATGTTAATTCAGATTCATCAAAAATTCTTTCAAGTCTAGGCTAAGTTCAACAAATATGTGCTCAATTCAGAAAATTATTTTAGCTGAAAGGATGGAAAAATATTTAAAATTAATTCTGATTTGCATTCAAAATATGAGGCCACTTCAATATGTTTGTATTTTCAAGGTTTGCAAGTATACAAAGTAGCTTGATTGTCTGAAAGAACAGCAGTAAGAAATAATGCACCTTTCCAGAAGGAGTTACATGGGTTAGTCAGGAGATAGAAAAAAAACAGGCACTTGTTACCATCCAGGTTCATTCTCCAGATGCTGTGTAGTGAGAAAGAGACCAAATATGCAAGAAATTAGAAATGTGTCAAGAGAAGGAGAGGTAGGTGATAGCAGTGGCTGAGAAGGAAGAGGGGGAGCTGTGGCCTTGTGCAGGTTATTGTAAGGTACTGCCTATTGCTGTAGGGTGGTTCCAGCATTAGCAGCCAGGGGCCCAAGGGACAGAGACGGCCAGCCTGACTTCTTGTAGGATCCCTGGGGACCTGGTGGAGAGCAGAGTGGGTTGTGTCCCCTTGCCAACAGAAGAAGAGTCCCAGGGAAAGCAGCTGGAGCACCTGCCAGCTCCTACAAAGGCTTGAGCCAAGAGATTGTGTTTGATGGGGCGCGCAGAGGGGTTGCTGCCCTGCAAAATGGGAACACCAGCGTCCCTTCAGAGTGTCTTCAAAAGCATTCAGAAGCTTTATAAGAGAGAAGACACATCCTTATCCACTTGGCTGTAAAGCTTTGCTAGTATCTCACACCTGTAGGGCTGGACATAATTGGGGTATTTTTTTCATTGATGGTCTGGGTACATCGGTGCAAAGGCTCAAAAGACCCTTGTGAATGGAACGTGCCCTGTATACACCAGCTTCTGGTGTTTGCAGACAGGCATCTTTGAGGAAAAACAGCTTGGAGAGTGATTTACAAACTGCTCACAGCTTGCTCAGCATTCTGCTTTACGCTGTTTGATAGGTTTATATATATTTCATTGTGGCTGCTACCCACACATCTTTGACAGATATGAAGCCCTTAGTCTGACATATGGCTTCAGGGTATCTGGAGTCTAGGTATTAGAGTGAATAAAATTAAGCTGTGCCAGAAGCAGAGAAGTAGGGGAAAGATGCCCTTACAGAAACAAACAGACATATCCAGAGGGCTGATCAAAACTGAAAAATTATCATGTGAAGCAAGCAATAAATTGCACAAGAACTCATGAGCCATGACTTGGGATTGAATGTATCTGAAGGAAGAGCTGAAACAGAGGAGAGTAAGACCAAGCCTAAAGCCCTGCAAGACATTTCTTCCTTTCTAGTGCATAGTTGCATTGAATTGGCCAGCCAACTTTTGGTTAGTTGGGTTGTTTTAATTTAGTTTTAGAAAGGAAAATATGAGAAGAATGTTGCCCTGATTCTTCCAAGCTTTCCTGATGCACTTTCTAACTCAATATTTGGTAGTTCCTAGTTAATTTCTCACGAATAGATACTATAATTAGAAGCTTGTTTATGTTAAGACAAGGTCGCTAGAAATTCCGTCTCCGAGGAGTAGAAAGTGACTGATGGACAATTGCTTTGACCAATGGGATGGGAGAGATGTCCAGCTTCTCCTCCAATCCCTGGTCCGTGTAGAAATACTATATAATACAGAGTCAGATAAATAAAATTCCTTTTCAGCCTTCTCTTGAAAACGTGTGTCGTGTGTGTCCTTGGGAGTGACTCACAGCGACAGAAGACAGTTTTGATCAAATTCAGATGTAGCATGCATGGGACTGTAGCCAGTCACTTCATACAGGATTCACTTCCCATATGTAGGAAGAGCGAGCTAGCTCTGCAGCCTGAAGGCAGTTACAATGCTGACTGTGTTTGTAAAGCAGTGATGGCTTTGTTTAGTACAGGATCTTGGACATTTTCTCACCTAGAAGACCTATGCTGTACTGGCAGGTGTGTGCAGGCCCATTGACCTAACTCCTTCCCAGCCCCTGCAAAGCACTGCCCAGGTTTCCTGTTCTGTAACATTCTCTCTTGCCCTGCCCAGCACAGACCAGCCGTGGCCCTTCCACCCACACTACTTCCAAGGCTCTCTCTTCCTCTCTTATTTATTGTTGCAAGGAACATTTACCATCACAGACAAAAAAGAAAAAGGGCTGGTAATGATCATATATCCGTGTGTAACAGCAATGCATTCACCTTTATAGAAGAGCTGTGCTAACACAAATGGTCTGGGATGGGATTTCTGCTTAGATTGGACAAGGCTCGCATCACAGTGCTATGAGATTTACTAGTGCAGAACCTGTTGTTTTCAGCTGCATAACTGAGTTGGTTTGCCTTCTGATTAAAATGAATATTTTTATGGTAAATGCAGACAATCTAAAAGCACTATGGAGAGGGTTTTGCTAGTTTTTGTTGATTTTTCTTTTTGTTTTTCTTTTGGATAATGTAGGTTAACAATGACAATTTTGCTGTAAGTTTCAAGGCATTGACTGTTTTGCTTAGTAAGGCATGAAAATAAGTGATTAGGTGTTTGCCTCAAATTTTTTCATTAAAATAAGTTATTTTTTGTCTCCTCCTTTAAAAAGAAATGATGGGAAGAGGAGGGGAAATTTTAAATATGAGACTAATGCTATATAATATTGCTGAAATAATGGCCAGGACTCTGTGTGCATATCTGTACTAAGCTTTTATAATCACAAATAAACTTGAATAAGATAAGGGGAATCTTCCTTAGGATGATAAACTTATTTTGAGACTATTGACAACTCTTGTATATTCCAGGGCATTAGTAAAACAGCAATATTTTCTGTGGCATTGCTGAACAAAGAGATGGGTTAATGTTTTCTTCAGGATGAAAAAGTAAATACTTAAGACATGTAAAATGGCAGAAAGATGGCATTTATATCACTTAGCCTCAGGGTAAAATACATAAGGTGTGATGTGATTTGATGTGATGTGATAGAGGTCATTAACCCCACCCTTTATTTTCATCTGTTTCCAAGTTTGACATTCAAGTCCAGAATCTGAGACAGCTAAGTGCTGCCTGCTGGGAAAGAGGGAGAGAGCAGTGCTCAGATAATAATTGGTGCCATCTTTCCTAGATACATACTTAAGAATTGGTTGAATCACCCCCAGTACCTTCTGCATTGACTAGAGAGATTCAATAGGTGTTTAACTTGCACATGCTTTTGTTGGATAAGATCAATAATATCAAATAGTTGCCAAAAGCTGAAAGGATACCTCATTCCTATGGTACAAAATGAAGAAAGAGACAAATCACAAAATCTGATGTAATGTAATTTATGTGATGAAAAACAAAGAATGGAGTGAGATTTACCACACTTAAACACACACAGCCAAAGGGTCAAGCCATTTCTGCTGCTCCTGTGACAACACACATCTTACATGTACTGAGTTACCTACTGCTGGAAAAATTCAGCAGTGGGCTTGCACATTCAGTCCTCTGTTTGACGTGATGGTTGCTCTCAGCAAAGAAAGGCAGTGATGGTGAGGAGGAAGATGGTGAAGAGAAAGCTGGGGGTGCTGCTGCTAACCTTTCATAAGGATCATCCTGGCCTCTGCCCACTCTGTTCTTCCATCTGTTGTCAGCAGGCCAATTGGAGGCAGCATTTCCTCTTCATTCTCTGCCATTTTTGCTATCTTTTGTAACTGAGTGAAAATATCTCCCTCACTGAGACGACGGAAATTAATGACAACATCCAAAACAAAAAACTGCAAAAAAATGACAGAAGTCAGAAGAACAGTCAGAGGTGGGTTGGACCCTTTGTGGTCCAGCATTTTGCTGTCACCTGGGTAGGTGTTGAGATGCTGAAGTCCTGCCTGGAGAGCCAGGCCTGCATGCAATGGAACACAAAACCACTGGGGAACGGCCCAGGGCTTCCCCATCCTGTGTTTTAAAACCAATATAATGCCAGTTGCCATAGGGGACTTATATTGTGTGTTGGACTCAAATAAAATACACACTATTTGAATAAGCTTTAAAAAACTTGGAGAAATAAAACCAGGCAGTATGTAAGTAATTTTCATGGTATTATTTATTTAAACATTACCTAGGGAATCTAGAGAATTTCCTGCACTTCCTGGAAAAGCAGAAAGCACTTCACTGGAACCTACCTCCTCACTCCAAGGGTGCCTGCAGGCATGCTCCAGTACTGCAAATAGTCAAGCTGGGCTGTAAGGTACTGTGCCCAAGAAACAGACTCTGCTGCTCCCTGGTAATTTCTAGTTGGGGCAGATTCACTCTAACACTTCACTTAGCACCTGCACTAACTTCTTCAGGCATAACTTAGGGCCCCTACATGGTGTCAATGCCATGCATAGGTGTGGTGGGGAAATAGTTGTCATGAACTGTGTGCCAATACTTGACTGTCAAGAGAAGAGCATTTCCAGCAAATGCACTCTAATAGGATTCTTTTTTCTCTGTGGTTTCATCTCTGTTTATTAAATATTTTTGTTTGAAAGAGAAATCAAATGAATTCTGCCACGTTCCTCCTTTCTGCATCACTGTACTTGGAACATAATGTGGGCCAAGGACAAAAGTGCTGCAGAAGCATCTTTTGGAAATACTGACCCCAAATGCTTGGTAAGAAGTGAGCTCATACGTAGCACACTAATTGCATTTCTGAACAGAGATTAGATTAGGCTCTTCTGGAGTGAATTTAAGCAAATTAAGAAATATAGAAAGGTATGAAAAAAAAAGAAAACTAATTTACCTGATTGTTACAAGCAACAATTATGTGCTCTGGTTCTGGCATTACATTGCTTTTCTGGGCCACGAGGGTATCTTTGGTACATCCTGGAAGACGATAGGAAGAAAAGAGTCCATAGTATTGCTTCATACAGAGAGGATGACCAGACAGCTGTCCACGAGAAAAATCAGGAGGTAAAGCATGGCTGCAGAGAAGGAGAAAAACAAAGCCAGAGGAAAAGAGGGGAGAGAGACAGAAAGGAAAAGAAATCTAATCTGTCCTTTGTTCTGTTACAATTAGATCAGGTATAACACAAATTGAATAATAAAATGAGATTACAGTATAAGGGAAATAGATGAATTCCCATACCAAAGTTAAATACATCATTCCTGGCAGCTCCATGCATATTCATTAAGCAATGGCATTAGCATCTAGTAGAAATGGAAATAGCAGGTCACAAGCAGCTTTGCAATGTGTGTAGGAAGCCTGCCTAGATGGGACCCCAGAAACTTGGCAGGATGGAAGGCAGCAGAACAGCTGGGAAAGACCAGCATCTCAAAGAAAGGTACTGATGAAATTCCCTGCAGATCACAGCAGCCCTGTACTGTGCTGACTGGTTAGAGTGTGTGAGAGGGCCTTGACTGACAAGCAGGAATGGCTTGGGCAATGCAGTGGGAATTTCTGTTTTCCACAGGTCCTCGCTTTTGTGCTAGGTTTTACTTAGACCTATGGAGTAATATATGCTGAAAACCTATTCTTTTTTGATTGGAAGGTAGGTGAAACCAGCATCTCTTAGAAGACCTCTTTAGTGGCCAGGAAAAGAAAAAGAATTATCACAATCACAATTATGATTATGGATTGTAAAATACCCCACTGACACAGTAGCAGGAAATACTGATGCTGCTGGTCAGGAGAGGCTGCAGAGACCACAGGAGGAAGAGATTTTCCTTCTGTAAAAGAGGACTGAGCTTCCAACTTGTCAGACAGGGGTAGGGATGAAGAAGCAGGCAAGGAGGTTTACTCTCATGCAGCTTGTGAGGGATAAGGTTTTATGGTAATTCATCTTGTTTAACCATGTCTTTAGAACTGTTGCAATTCTATACCAGGAATATTTGCTTTAGTTCCCAACTCTCAAATTCTCTGTATCACTTATTTCCTTGTACAGGTGCATAATACATACATGACTTGAAGAATCATGTATTTCCCCTGTGTTTTCACTCTGAAAGTAACAAGAGCATAAGTAGCTTACTTTTACTAGCTACTGAGCCAGCCTTTCTGTGGCAAGACTTCCCTCTCCTGCTGGGATGTGTTCTGTCTCTGGGGGGAGGGAAGTTGCTGCAAGTGGAGAGTGCAGTATGTGGAGAGTGACAGGACAGGGGTGCAGGCTGTGTAACCACAGTGCTGCTGCCCTTTGGGTGTGGGGAGCACAAGCTTCCTCTTGAGTTCTCAGTGACTCTGTTAGGCAAATGGTGCGTGTCCTTTTGGGCTGCACCGTGCCTGCCAGAGTGATGACTGCCAGCCATCAAAAAGGATCCTTCCTCAATCTATTACATTGCAGGAATACAGCAGAAAGGGCATAAAATTTTGCTGAAGCCCTTGCCCTGTAGCATGCTGGAGCCCCAGCCCATCCCCATGGTGGAGAGGTACAATGCAGCCCGGCATTGTACTGAGAGCAGCCTTGAACCAGAAGCCCTGTGGATACCCAAGCTCTCCTTCCAAGCTACTTACGTGTCCAGTAAAGCTTTGTAGTCTTGCACTCCTGAAATGAGATTGGTGGCAAACCTGCAAGTAGCAGAGAGAAGTGACATCAGTCTTTTGTCATTTGGCAACACTGGGCTGTTTCTGGGAGACACAGGGAAGCCTGAATGATTGATGACACAGCATAAGGAGAGAAAGTCTTCTGGCTTGGCAAGAAGAGCTCCCTGCCCCCACCCAAAACCTAAATTAATTAATGTCAAGAAAAATCCAAAATCCTAGAGACAGTCCCTTCAAATGGTTAAACAGACTACCACAGGAGGAAGCCTCAAAGTGCTTATTTAGAGAATGGGAGCAGAAACTGAATATTTAATGGAATCCTCACATGGGTTTCGATATCAATACTCATAACCTGTCCAGTCTTAGAGTACTCCCTGTCCTATTCTTTTTGCAGAGCTGTGGGCAGGTGTATTATTTCCTGACATTGTCTGTTTGCGCTGTGTCAGAATGAGAGGCTCTGAGAAAAACATTTCCTTGTTGAAGCACGTGCATTAGAAAATGCAAAGTGGAGGGTTTTTGAAAGCTATGTGCACAGTATATTTAGTCAGTAATGAATGGAAGCATTTATAGTTACGTTTAAAGTAAAGTAAAAAGATGCATTAGCTGTCTTTGCAAAATGTTAAAATAATACATATTGGTTTCAAGGTTCTGGCTGTTTTATAATAGCATAAATTCACATGCAGTTAATTATTTCAGTAATGAGCAGCTAGAGAGTGCTAAAAGCAAAGAGGAAAATTGCACTACACAAAGGTAGATTTTTTACTGTTTTAAAAGGAAGAACATTTTGGCAAAGGCTGAAGAATGGAATCCTGTTTTAAGAGTGTCTTGAGAGGTATATTCTGTGCTTGGCTACGTGCTTACCTTCTCACTTTTTAAATGGTAGTAATTGCCCACAACAGCTCAAAGCAGAAAGATCAGTTCAGGGCTGGGACTGATGGGCCAGAAAGAAGCAGTGCTCTTGGGAAGGAATGATTTCTGAATTCTTATTCTTAGATCTCCTGTGTTTTTGGTGCCCTTTTCTGCATCTGAGAGGGACAATTTAATGCCAGCATGGCCTTTTCAGTTTGCAGGGTGGCTACACGTCATAGTGAAGCCATGTTAAAGATTATTTTCCTTGAAACTGTGTGTCAGAAATTAGTATTTATTTTTTTTTACCACAAAGTGGTTTACTCGAATCACATACAGTAAAAATTTTTGTAAATATTCCTTACAAATATAAATCACATGGCGTTTTTTTCATGCAGTAAATGTAACAGTAATGACATCTTTCTTTTTGAATATCAGTGTGATTTACCCCAGAAACACTGCCCTCAGTCAGCAGACCTCGTAGGAAATAATTTTAATGGCTACAGCCCTTATTTTTTAATGAAAGTTGATTGTCTTTTTGCAAAAGGCGTACATTTAAAATATCCTTTCATTTAGCAAAGGCTGCAAAGTCGTAACACATTACCTCAGCTGGTCATTTATGTCCTTGAAATACTGACGAGCAAAGATAATTGCGGGGCTGGAATTGACGGGAAGAGCCAGGCGGTTGTTGAGGTACATGTCATCCAGCCAGTAGTTAAACACCTGAGGGAAGGGGACACAACATCTTAAAGCTGCCAACAGCACACAGAGAAGCAGTCTGGGGGTGAGGGGACAAGTGCCTGGTGCTCCTGGTGTCAGCCATGGGCTCTGATTAATGGAGCTGCTGAGCATTTTCAGCCTGGGCTCTGTGACCTCAGCTCAGCAGAAGTCAGCCGCAATTCCATAATCCTATTTCTCAATCAATGGCAATTTACAGTGTGTTCCATTAAAAACTAAACAAAGCTCCAGATCGTGGTGCTTTGGGTATTTTGTTGTTTGCTTCTTTCTACAACCAGAAAATGTTTGAATACAACATATTAGCTCTTGCACAGTAATTAGAATATGTTTAAGAGAAGGCCAGGGTTTTCCTAGTGATGCCTTTTCTCAGGGGGCTTCAAATATTTGTCAATGATGCCAAGATGCTCCACTGCTAGCCATCAGATATTGTCCTGTGGCAAGACAGAGTGGGAAAAGAATTTCCTAAGCCTAATGGTTCAGTCCTGCAGAGTGGCATGTGGATAAGGCCCCTGGAGAATTCCCTTTGTGTCCACTGACACAAATGCAGATTGCTGATTCTTGACCCAGACAGACACACATTAAATTTCTAACCATTTTTATTGAAAACACAGATGAACAGTAACTGCATTCCTTTATGTCTGAGCAGAGATTGAAGAATCATTATTTGGAAAATGGAGGCTTTCATAAAAAGATCAAATGGTCTTTCTGAGAGGACAGGCTTTGCATATGGTAACTATAAATAACAACGAAATTATGCAAAAATAATTACAAATGCATGCATCGGTTGAAAAAGTTTTCCTCCGAGATATTTCATTGCTGTTAGAACAGATGCTTCCCCCACAGTCTCTGGAGTCTTCAGGGGAACATGCTAGAGATATACTCCTGGCAACTTAATTCCAAATGAAACCATTTCTAATTTACCTTAAGAATCAGGTATTTACTTTAATATCTGGTATTTAAAACTGTCACAATTTCAGAAAATGCTTATACATCCTTCCTCTGTAATTTTAATGCTATAAGTGTTCAGATGAGTAGTTGTCTTCTGGAATATTACTTCCAATCAGGAACACTTTTTAAATGCTGGTTAGCTTAGCCACCATGAAGTTCTGTGATCACAATATGAAAACAAGGTTGGGCAGCATTTTGTTCAGAAATTAAGCACTGCTTTTAAAATGAAAGCACTGACAGCACTGTAGACTTTTCCCCCCAACTGTAGCAGCAATTTGATTGAGTTTTTCTGTGTGTCACACAAAAGGGAGAACCACAACCCACAATTCCCAGCATGGTCTATGACAGATGTACATGTATGTACAGATATGTGCATATCTGGCAAAGTAACTACTTCAGAGTAACTACATTGGTATAGCATGACAGTGAATGGCAAATAATAGTTCAATTTTAAAGGACCAATTCCTATAATGAAGGAATCCAATGATTCCTTTCCAGAATAATTGGAGTGGATCAGAACTTTGGGTAGATGGCTGTGTAAGGCACTTTTAAAGCCCTATCAGAAAGTGTTTTTCATTCTAATAAAAATTCTAAACCCTTGTATTTTTAAGGCAAAGGAAGAAATTATATCCAAAAGGTGTGTTTGCTAAAGGTGTTGTGACACTTCTGTGCATGAACCTGAGTTCATGAGGACATTAATGAATGTCCTCATTAATGTCAACAAACTGTTGATCTGAAAACATAATAATGACATTGATATTGCGATTTTTATCTATATATCCATTATATATATACATATATATAAAATAGATATTGACATAATTTTTTAAGTCTAGCCTATTACATCTAAAATATTCCTTTGTCAGAATGACCCCTGTTTGCATTGACCTGCTGAAAGAGAACAGTGACTGCATAGAGAACATCAGAAAGAACTTGTAAATAAGCATCATCCAACACAGCAATTATTTTTCCCACTGCATTTGCTTACCCAGTTTACTGTCTTTTCACTTCTTTCCTCAAGAAGTTTCTGCAAGGACTCCCCCAGGCCTCCTGCAATTCCAAATTTCTCCACGATGGCCTTGGTCTTTTTAAATTGCTCCTCTGGCACCAAGTGTTTCATGCACTGTAGGTACATGTGTAAGGTCTGTTGCAGTGGAGGAACTGGAAGTTTTGGCACTTCCTAGTCATTAAAAAGAAATATATATTAGTGAGTAATTCTACTTGTTTCCAACCTGTCCTCTCATTTTCTTGGGTTTTTTTTTCTTTTGTTGCTGATTAATATGTTGCATCCCTTTTAAAAATGAATTAATTCTATTTTAGCAATTGAGAGGCCTGATTACTAAAAATGTACTGTTTGTAGGCTTTCAAATGGATAGAGCAGAGGATTAGTGGGAAATTATTGAGGACACTATTCCTTGGTAAAAATTCTAGAAATCCTAGGACAAAGAGGCATGATGCAAGCAAATATCCTGAGCTAAACTCTAGGAAATCTGCAAATACATTACAAAATAATAAAATAATATCAAGGTATTTCATTAGTAAAGAAGTGCATTTAGCTTGTGATTAGTAAAACCCTGGGTTAATACTTGTCTGATTGGCAATATGAATGGTTATAAAATGATGGAAATAGAAAACCTGCAGGTCTACCTGTTTATTAGTACTGACTACATGCAGTCCTCAATGAGCTTATGTTTTACCCTGCCAAACCTCTGCTGTCAGTCTGGAACCCCCCAGGAAGGCTTGATAAAACATTTCTGTTTATACTTCCTTTATCCTTACCCCGTTGGGAGCAATAGTATCTGGGGAAGAAAAGAGTTCCATGCTGTCCATGCAATTAAGTTTCCTTTGTTTTTTAATGTAGAATTAACCAAGTGAAGTGTCATTTAAAAAGCCAGAGCAGTTATGGGGGCAGTGGGAAAACCAAGCAAGGAAGTAATTCATGAAAGTCTGGGAAGTTGCAGGAGGCTGTGATGCTTTAAGCATGGTTCCTCAGGGAGAGAGCTGTGTCTCCTAGCTGAGAAATGGTGATCTAATGCAGCTATGCTTGTCCATTAGTGATTAGTGTAGGCCATAAACTTTTGGAGGCTTTATTTTTCTAATTTGATTCTTGCCCATTTCCTGAAGTAGGCAGTGTTCAGATTTTTTTTGGTAGCTGTTGCTGTAATGGACATTCACTTTAGTAGGATTTCAGGCCATAGTGTGATTTTGGGTGGAAGAAAGGATTAGCAGTTACCTGTCCCACCTGCTGCTCAGAGTTAGGTCAGTGCATGCAGGGAGGGAGGGCACGGAGGAAGTGCTCTGAACAGTAGGCAGGGACTGGGTGTCCTCCAAGGTCAAGTACCAGCTCTGCCTTTTGACATCCACAGAAAAGTCACTGCTGCATTATGTTCCCTATCTAAAACCCAAAGATTTTAGATACTCATGAAAAGTGTCAGAGGATTACCTGTTATTAATGGAAATGCAAATCCAATTTAGCCGGTAATACACCCAGAAATAAAAGAATGGCAATTCTACAGTTTCAAGCTATGCTTAGTCTAGACATATTTCTTTTGTCATTGATTTCTCAGTCACTGGAAACAGATGTGCTAAATAGTATTTCCTTTCAATACCTGGCTTTGGCCCCATCTTTCTGGGTAAGGTTCCTGTGCAGTTCATGACTCTGCTTAGGAAAAAACCCTGGAGGCTGACTACTGACAGGCATACACACCCAGCACCTTCTAAACCAGCTCAAAATTAATCATATGTGATAGTTTGATCGTGCTGTACTAGCATGAATAATTTCATCCCATCTCTGACTTTGTAGTATAAAATTATTTGTTGTTTAATAATATTTAATTTACTGTAATTCTTCAGAGGATGTTGGGATAAAGCGTTTATTTGGCTATAGGAAGCACTAATATTAGATCATGGTTTCTGGCTAGAAACTGTTGCAGGATAGCTGGTGCTCCCTGAAATGAAGAAATTTGCTCTAGAACAGAGCTTGGGTTCCATTTATGATAAATTTACAGAATTAAAAGTTGTTAAGTCATCTTCTTTTTTTCCTTTTTGTTTTCCTGGAATGCGTTACTTACTCTCTCATCTTTACTGCATGTATCTTTCTCGTGCTTCTGCATGTTTTTTTCTAGGTCAGGCATTCCTGCATTTCTTTTGGTATCTTTTGTTGAGGACAGAGACTGAAGTCACTTGGGGGCACTTATGGAGCCTGATGCCTCAGTTCTGGAAATAGAAAAGATTTAAAGTCCTGTCAGTACCCATTATTTATAACCAAAATGTACGAGGGGAGTATTCCCTGCACAAACACACAGAGAAGCTTCAGAATGCAAACCTGAAGAGAAATAGAAGTACAACATTCAAAGTAGCTGAACTGAGCCCTGTGGAGATTGCTCTGACATTCTTTTTGTCTCATTTTGCTATAAATTTATTTATTCAGAACTATCTGATGCTCATAAAAGGTCCCTTCTCAGCATGGTTTATTTTGTCACTGTAATTTACTGTGCAATTTATTGTGGCATAATATGCATGCTTTGTATTACTGTTATATGTTTGCTGGAGGAAAGAGGGGACTTTTCTTTGAATGTACTCATGTTGACACAGGTAATAGTAATGTTGCAGTTTTCTATATTTGGATCTTATATTTCCTTCCATTATCATTTTATATGACAGCACCGCAGCCTTTAAATGTATTTTTCACTGCTCCAGGGGTACAGTGAGGTGCCATGCTAGAAGATATAAAAAGGAGCTTGATGGAGATGTGCCTTTGCCCTCTGCAGCCTAGAATCTCACAGGGCACCAGTGCTTTGGGGCATAGGCCTGGGCTGGGGGACCCTGTGAGCCTGCCTGTGAAGGCTGTGGGAGGACTGCCAGGGATGCTGTACCCTGGGTTTGAGCCACTTCATAGAGCAGTCTTTCCAAATAGCGTATACTTATCCAGGGAGATGGTTAAACCTGCCAAAAGTCACAAAAGTGATCTTTGACAGAGCAAATACTTCCACTCATGTCCCTCTGGTGTTGTGCTTATCCTGGTTCTCACTTCTAAAGATGCCTCTTAACTCCTTTTCTGTGCAGGAATAAGCTATGTGACATGCATATTTCTTCTGATGTACTAGTGACCACACCAAGCAATTGTCCTTCAATTATGACAGTACATAAGTACAGCTAAAGAGGGAAATTTTTGTGTTCAGTCAGGTCTTGATAGATTAGAGTGTTTTTTTTTTTGTTGTTTTCTTTTAATTACTTTGCACTGTGTATACGCAAAATATAAAAGACAACATGTGTTGACTATGTAGAAAATAATATTATTTTCTGAAATATTTGTAATGATTACACTCAGAGCACTGGAATTATTTCAACAACAGCTTTTAGGAACAATTTGGATTAAACTCTACAGTGTATAAAAGTGAGTTGAAGAGTTTTGTTTTGCATTAGGCAGAGTTGGCTGTGGATTATTCCTCTCCTGAGGAATCAGCCTGGCAATTCCAGCCTTGCAGCTTCAGCATGGCTCTGCCAATATGTATGTGGTCACTGACACCTTGTGTTGGCCCTGTCCACTCCCTGTCCTGCACTGGCTGTCAGTGGGGCCATGTGCTGTGAAATAGGTTGGATAAGGTTGAGAGGAGATGTCCCTGGGGCCCTGCGATGAGCCACAAAGCAAACTCGTGTTGATCTGTCATCTGCTCACAATTTCAACCCAGGTGAGAGATGATTTCCCTCTGGAAAGGCCACATTAACCCACTGGACTGCATGGGGCTCATCACTTAGCCATGCACTCTATTCCTAAAACACAGGTACAAAGCACCTCAGATAATGCATGTCCTGTAACTCTTGGAAGACTGTTGGCTTGCCCAGTTGTTTATGGGCTGGCCTCAGCTCCCCCCTGCAGTCAAATAAAGAGCAGCCATTTTGTCTTTAGAGCCCCTCAAACTGTACTTCCTCAAAGGAAAAATCCTGCTGGTATTCTTTTTGCTGGGACTTTTGTTCGTTCTTTCCTTATCTTTTTTTTGTCACACTGCAGTATGGTGTCACGCTGACTAAAAGTCTATATTGGCTCAGTGTCTCTGGGAAGTGCTACTAGTAACAGCCCTGCATATCTGTAAAAACAGTCTGATAAAGAGTTTGGAGGTGGTAGCCTGAACTGTGCTTTTCTCTGCTGCAGGGATGAACGGAGGCTTTGTCTCTGGTTCAAGTGCTGACAGCTTAGCATCACACCCAATCCTGTATTTGCTTAATAAAGGACAAGAAAACTGACACAGGAGAAAATCCTGCAGAAATTCAAGATGACTTCAAAGTTTCTCACTAGAAAGCTGTGAGGTAAATTGTCAAAGTTATCAGGCAAAAAAAGAAAAAAATAATCCTAGCTGTTTTTATTTACAGCTGGCTTAGCTGGAGGGCCAGGGTGAGCGGCTTAGCACAGTGGCTGTGAGTCTCAGCAGGCTGGGGAGCTGGGTGGCCTTCCCCAGAGCTCAAAGCATCATCTCAAATCCACAACAAAAGGCACTGATCTCTCCGCTAGCAGATAGCAGAGAAGGACTAAAACAAGCCCACGTGCTTATACTTGAGTTCTCCTGACGTGGTGGGCTAGGGAGGCAGCTTGCAGTATATGCTGTTGTTGGGGCAATACATTCAGTGCCCATCCCTTCATCCTTACTCCCAGTGTTATCAGGAGGATAAGCTTAAAGTTCTCAGGAATCTATGCTGGAAGTTAATAGGAATGCATGCGTTGTCAGGAGAACACGTGTGAAGCCTGCGCTGCCGCGGCCGTGGACATTGCGAGTGGAGCCAGGAGCCGCCCTGTCGCCGGCCGGGAGCTCCCTGCGGGCCACGGTAGTACCGGACCCGTCGGGGAGCGCTCACACGCCGCCAGAGGCTGCCGGCACGTCCCGAGACCTTCCCAAGCCTCAGCCACGAAGGAGCCCTCTCCCGCCCGAACCGCCCGTCGCGGCGGGACACTCGGGCGCGGCAAAACGGGCGGCCCTGTGGGTGCCGCCTAACCCGCCGAGTTTGGCGAAGGGAA
>VYXF01004252.1:112580-147668 GCA_013397295.1 Polioptila caerulea
GTGCCACAGCCGGGACAGCGGCAGCCCCAGGGCGCGCCGCCGCTCAGGAGTGCGCGACACCCCGGGGCTGAGGGAGCGGGGCGGGCCGAGAGCAGCGTGGGGGGAAATCCAGCCCTGCTCCGCTCAGCCACGGGCAGGAAAGGCTCTGAGGCTCTCTTTGGTGTCAGCGTGCAGGTGTGCACGTGTGGATTTTTTTTTTCCCGAGGCTACGGCCATGTGAGAGATGCTTTCGATGCGCGCTTAGTTGCACTCGGGCAGGGCTCCTGTCTGTGCACCAGCTCCTGAGAAGACTTTGTCCGCAGTAAAACTTGGCAAGCTGCTGCCTGGGCCCTCGATAGAAGCGCATCCCTGAAGTTCTACAGAAACACTGTGGGGGAGGCAAGGTGGCAGCGAGCCTTTCAAAATTGCTGGAAACCAGCTGAGGATTCAGCCACACCCCCAGTTTCTCTAGAGTGACCTTTGTCATCGGAGATGATGTGAAAAGGTGGCCAGGGTCATGGGAACCAGTTCCTCTGACATTCTTCCGAGCTCTTGAGATTCTGCTCCTCTGCTCCACATGGGAGTATTGCACATCCTGCACACACCAGCGGGTGTGGGGTCCTTCTGAGTCTTGTGGTTTCAGTGGACTTCAAAAAAGCCAGAGCAGATATGCCATGGGTTGGTTGCACAAGGGGAAGAGACAGGGGAGAAGAAATAAAGTATTTTTCTTGCAGCTGTAACACGAATTAGTTATTGACTATATCGTTCTGATTCCAGGGAGTTTATGCGAGTGGCAGCCTAAATTCCAGATTTCCGCGGCGGACCCTTCCCTGCTCGGCTCTGGCGGGCAGCAGCGGAGGGCAGCGGGAGCAGATTTGTGGCCATTCAATGCCACCTTCTGGCTGTGAATGCAACAGCAGAGCTGCTCCGAAAGGGTTTCCTGCCGGCTTGGATAAACTGCGATAACAAATACAGAACTATTTCGTGGCTTTCTTGGATAATTTTATTTTAACACATTTTTATACCGAGTAACGTGAAAATTTTCCCTTGGGTTACTTTTTACAATAGTAAAAAAATATAAAAAAGGTAAGAATAAATATATTTTATTGTGATCTGCTGCTTACCTTAGAGAGTCTGGAAAAGGGCTTGCCAGCCTCACTACAGAAAATCTGCTACAGCCATTTCTACGTATCAATAGCAAAGTAGCTAGCAACTGTTTGTCCCCTGGACATGTTATTTAATGATCTATTGCTACTAGGGCTTTTTTTTTGTATTTAAATGGCCTTTCTACTCAACACAAGGGGACTCCTTCCTTACAAAAAAAACCAAACAAACAACAAAAAAACCCAAAACAACAACAACAACAAAAACCCACTCAAACACCAAAAAACGCCCACAAGCCACAAAGACTCCCGATCAACCAGCCAAAGAAACTGAGTTACCTTGCAGGAACACGGTTAATAAAGGACTTTCATGAGCTTCTCTTACTATGCATTAGTCCTACGTGTAAACTTTTCACTAGCTCCAACTAAAGTCAGTAAAGATTCTGACTAGGATCCAGTTGATATGACGGGGTTGGAAGAAATGACCTGTTTGGAATGAAAACTGCTCCTCTGTGGTCGCTTTTGCGCGATCCCCGTGGTGAGACTGTGCAGGCTCTTTGCTCGTGGCTGTTTCCCCAGTAGAGGGTGCAAAGGTAGCGTGTGTTTTGGGGGAAGAAAAACCCCTTTTCTGCAGCACAGCCCCACAACCCTTTGTCCAGTGCCTAGCTTTTAGGGAAGTTATTAACCGCAAAGGAGAAAGAGAACACAGAAGATGCAGAGTGTCAGCAGAGGGAGAAGCATTATTTGATAAAACCTAATTTCACTTTGCACATATGCCAGTTGCTACAGGAGATGCAGCTTGGCAGAGAAAGGGGTTCCCTCTATTTACTGCAACAAATTTCTATTTTCTAGAGAGTATTCTTATTGTTATTGTTATCAACAACATTATTAACAGTATTGTTATTGTTATCAACAATACGGCATTTCTGCATGTCTTTTTTTTTTTTTAAATATATTTTATTTTTATGTTTGAGCTATGGAGTACCTTCTGCCTTTTCATTCCTTGATTCCAAAGATCTGATGCCATCTTTTGCACGTAAAAACCATGTTTTTCTGAAGTGAGAAGGAACTTAGTTATTGGGGCATATCGAAAAATTAATTCCACCTTCAGGATGACAGAGTGCACTTATTTAATGTTTCCTCTTGTTTCTTAGAGGGTTTGATGTATAAACTTCATTCTCTTTTACTTACCACTATACACCCTGATTTGCTGCTTTAGCAAGTGTTCTTGGCTGGTGTATGCTGACACTAAATTCTGCACACAAATTTTCTGATTTGATATGTCTGAAACTCTGATGGCAGTTTTAGATGTTTAGAAAATTTGTTAATAAATGTCATATATTTTCACGAGATTATGTATAGAGTAATGGTATGTATGTTGTGGTAGAACGATTTAAAAGGAATTAAGAAGTACAAGGCAGTGATTTTGACATAAAATGTAAAACATTCCTTCATGAATGTTGGTATCTACATACTTGATGGAACATTTAGCAACTTTTTCCTCACTTAGGAGCTACCTTAAAGTTATTGGCTTCAGCAGGCATTTTGCAGGAGGAAAACTCTCTAAACATTTCATGAGGATTCTTATAAAAGCTTCCTCTCTCTGAGGATGTGTGCACTGTGGTTTAGGATCAGTGGGTTAAATATTAATTCACTTGTGACATTGTCTTTTGTTTTTCTTCTTATTTCTTTCTATTGTAACTCCAGTAATGCCGTAAGATTATGTCAGTGAAGATGGGTTACAATGTAGGAGATTGATATTTTTCAAATTATTTGTTTGGTGAACAGCAAACAAAAATATTAGTCTTAAAAATATAAGAAACAAATTTCTTCCTCGCAGAGTTCTTTTCCATGAAGGGTAGTTTGGTCAGATGCCTGGGTATCACCATCATCTATCTTTATTTGTTCCCAATTGTCAAATGCAGATTTCAGAGTAAAATCTGCAGCATTTGTGCAAGAGCACAAAGCAAATGGCAGCTGCTGTCTGGGCTGCTTAGAGCTGATTAAGCTGCACTGGGGTGTGTGCTGCCAGTGGCCATCGGCCTGAAGAGACCGGATAATGAACGTTCCTCTGACTTGTCTCAGTCAGCTCTGTCCTGGAAGGTGAAAATAAATCACAAGCTGAGCCATGGCCAGGCTCCTTAGACAAGGTGCTGAATGCAGGAGCCAGTCAGGCTTTTAGAGGTTTCCACTGTTTTGTAACTACAGCCTGAATGCACCTCTGTGTCTTCACCTTCTTCCAAGGAATATTTTCTGTATTTTCAGTCACCCCTTTGGTTCTGGTCTTACTTATCCAGCCCCCCTTTTCATACAGTCTGAATGGGTGCTGAGGGAGGACACCCAGGTTTCTGCAGGAAATTGTATAGTGCAATTCTAATTAAAAATCCAACAGAAACAGCCCGTGTTTCTACTAAAGCTTCATCAAAGACTGAAGGAAATGGGAGCTATCCCCTGTTGAGAGAACATCAAAGCAACTTCTGAAACTGAAGATATAATTATGACAGGGTCCTGTGGCTTTCCCTTCTCATTGCTCTGCTTTCTGCTGCTTTGTGCTGTCAGTCTGGGACTGATGATCTACATTCAGCAGCTTTCTTCTGAGTAATATTATTTTTTGAGAGGAGGCACAGCACTGAATGACCTTCCATTTCCCAGCTGTGACTCCAAGGATCTAGTCAGCAAATCCTTGATGTGCTGTGTTTGGAGATGACCTTGTGGTGTGCCTTTGAGCTGGCAGGGGTGCAAGGAGAGGTGCGAGGGCAATTTCCACACTTGACCCGGCAGAGGGCATGGGTTGGCTCCTGGAACTCATGCCAGATCCAAGGGCGTGTGGAAAGCACAACTCATTGTTTATTCATGGCTGTGATTTCTGCCACTGATAAGACACACTAGGGCGTGGATGGGATTATCACACTTCTTGGGTGATCAGAGTCCGGGGCCAGCTGAGGTACATGATAATCACTCAGAAATCCACTGCCAGGTGGATCTTTGGTTTAAGGAGATCAGGCCATTTCCTTCCGAAGTTTTGGATGCTGCAGCAAAAGTCAGTTGCTGCCATTGCTATGGGGAGGTGGGATACCCAGAAAAGTGGAAAGCCTTGCTCAGAGCATGGCTTCAAACACCCGGGAGTGAAGGTGGCTTTCATTAAGAGCTGGGCTGGGCTGGCCACATCGTGCTGCATCTGTTCCTCCTGCTCCTCAGATGTGCAGTGGCTGTCACGCTGAGCTGACATGATTATCCCCAGGATGAGATTACCCAAAGATTACCTTTTGTTGCTGTGACAGGTGATGGGAACTGACTCTTCACCTTTAAAGTCATGCTGATGGAATAGGGTTTCCTTGAGGAAACTAAAGATGGGAACCATAATTGTGTTATGTATCCCTTCCCATCTCATTTTCCTGTACCTTTGATCACCGACACTCTGCTCTGAGCAGAGTTGTGAGTGCAGTGGGACAGTCACCAGGGATCTGTGATTGTGAGAGCAGCCCCAGCTCCTGGCTCTGTTGGGGCACCTGCAGGTGAAGAGGTTTGATGGGACAGGCACCAGACAGGCCCTCCTCTTGAAGGAGTTTTTTGCTTTTGTTGCCTCTAATTTTGAAGCAATGTTTGTACCAAGTGTTGGTAAGGATGTATCAGTGTCAGAATAGCAGGCTTAGACAATGCTGATTTTTAAAATGAACATTTTGTCAATTTATTGGTCATATTTAAAACAGCAGTGGCAATGCCTACAAGAGGGCCTGTGAAGAAGTTATGGGTCATACAGAATACCTAGACTTGATCCTATATTGTCTGCAGGGCTGCAGTGTGGTGGGTAGATAAGCCTGCAGTGCAAATCAAAAGATCATGTGCCAGGAATTAGGAGAAGTTAATCTAATTATTACTCTTGCAAAGACTGTTTTCTGTCCCTTGATTCACTTTTTCCATCATATGCTGAAAGAACATGAGTTGTCTGACACGTTGAGGGGTCAGTATGATTTTGCACAGAGCTGATTTTTGGTGTGGCATGCTTAATTACTGTAAAACATTTTGGAAGACTTTGAAAAGGAAATCAGTATGATACAGATATATTTGGTGACAGATCAACACATCTCAGTAAGAGATCAACATGATGTTCACTAAAGGAAAATAGCACAAAGTGACTTCTACCATACAGTGGCACAGAATATTACACCTGCTCAATAAATGAGTTAATCTATGATCATAGCCAGTCTCTGTACATTGCAGCAGGCCCTTGAAACTATCTTTTGGTCACCAGTGGTCCTTCTGCCTCAGTGCTTAATGATAGTCATACTGAATTATCTGTGACAGCTTTCAAGGTTCATTGTAATTCACACAGAATCCTTTAAACAACTCTGTGAATCACAAAATCCACCAGGTTGGAAAAGATCTTTGATATCTGTAAGTCAAAACCTTGAGGGCACAGGGAAATGAACCACCCAGCTGGGTCTTTCTTAACTGGTCACATTCCCCACCATCCCCTTTTCTTGGGAAGAAAAAAGAATTTGTATTTTCTGCTTCAGAAGATGAAATTAATTTTGTAAAGTGCAGGCTGTCCAGGGCTTGCCTGAGGTCTGCTTACAGGGAACAGGCTGTGCCTCTGGTCAGGTGGCCTGTAGAAAAGCCAGCTGAGGGAAACAGCCTGATGGTAATGAATGAGCCACAAATCTGCCCGTGTAACTGCTGTGGCCACATCATCCCATTTTCTGTGTCTGTCAGTGTAGGTTTTGCCCCAATTTCTTGTCTGTTTCCCTTTCAAACAGTCATTCCACAAATGACTCTATGGAAAAGCTAGATTAAAAAGTCACATAAGCTGCTTTAGCAGCCATTAGTTTAAATACACTCAGCAGTGTAAACACTCCTATGCCAAATCAATTCAGTAAATGGAGATAGGTCACTGTATTAAATGGACTGGAGATGGACTGGAGTGTACTCAGGACACCAGGTCCCCTCAGAGAGAGATGCAGGGACTGTTCTGCCTCTCCATCACTTTATTTTTACTAGAAACAGTTTATTGATAAATTATTTCGTCATTACTTGGAAGTAATGACAGAGACCCAAAAAAAGAGGTCCTGAAGAGGTTTCAGATATCTCCAGGACTGGGAGGATGATGCGTGCCAGCGAATGGAGGTACTCTTGTGTAGGGAGCAGCCCAGTGGGTACAATTCACTGTCTTTGGCTCCCATCCCTACATGCATGTGCTTCTGGAGTGAGAGACAGCCTGGAAAACTAACAGCAATACAAACTGCCAATGCCTTTCCCTCCCATGGATGCAGTGGTAGGAGAAAAGGGCTTTGCCTTGGCGTACTGGGCCAATGCTGCTTGAACAGTTGCACTGAGGAAACAAGGATGGTCTCCAACAGTGGCATGGGCATCAGATGCCCTGCAGTCATTGAGATAAATATGTGCCTCTGCTGTGCCTTATGGACCCTAGATCCAAATCCTTTCCCCAGGTGTGGTAAACCCGTCCTGGTGGGCTGTGGGAAAGGGCTTTGGCAGATTACATCTGAGCAGGTACCCTGGAGTGCTCTGTGCACGTACTGGGTAAACAGAGGCTGTGGGCTTCATGTTTCTCTTTCTGTAACAAGGGAGAAATAGTATGGTAGGAATGTTGACTTTTCAGAAAAAGCAGGGCCAAGAGATGCCTGGTCATTCTTGTTTTCCTGGCTGTGAGAGTGTCACAGGCTGAGCAAATCAAATGGCCCCATATCCTTCTCCTGCCTGAGAAGGCTGTGAGCTCCTAGCAGAACCTGGCAGCCTCCTGCAGAAGTTAAACAAGTTACTCATGTATTTGTACATGAGTATATATTTATATATGAGGAGTACTCAATACTCCTCAACACACAGACCTGCTGTTTCATGACAAATAAAATCAATGTGACATGAGTTTGATTTCAATGCTATCTTGAGGGGAGGGTGAGGAAAAATCTAATGTGAAATTGGTTCATCCCTATCCATTCCATGGAAAAAAAAAAACCAAAAAAAACCCCCAAAAAAACTCCAGAAGTTCAGCTCACTGCCCCGGGGGACTTGCAGCACTGGGGACATAAGGAAGTGCCTGGGCTTTGGCTAAGCCTAAAATCTTAGGGCAGTATTAAAGAAATATTCTTCTCATCACACTTCCAGTTTTGAAGACTTTTTGTCTGACAGGAAAAGAACTAACTAAGAAAAAAAAGAAAAAGGATTGACTGAGGTTTCCTTGGAGCCCTCTGAGTCTGCTGCAGTGATAGGAAATGTCATTAGGCAACCTCAGGTGTGCACCAGCTGTGCATCTTTTCTGGCTGTGGGCATAGGATGGGGTGGCTTGGCATAGGGCCACTTATTTTGCCCCTCTGGTGGAAGTTTGTCATTTCAGTGTACTCTGGTGATGGTAACACAGGGCTGAACAAAGAGAAGATATGAGGAGAAGATATGCTGACTCTTCACTATTACAGGCCAGGGCCCCACTGCATAATAGCATTAACCTCTTTCTTCCAATTTCTAAGACCAGGATTTCTTATGTTATGATGAGGTCTTAGTTCTTGTTTTTAAGAAAAAAGAGGAGAGTAAAACCTCCTTCATCTGGAGTGACTTGTTATTTCATACCATAACTGTGTGCCATAGAACCATTGCAGAGCCTAAGAAGATTTACCTAACCCGTATTTCAGGAAGAAATGATAGCTTAAATTGCTCAACTTGCTAATCACTTCAAAAGTACCAGTGAGCAAATTTTCAAAATTCTGAAGAAAGTAATCAGGAAGATTTTATTCCAAAGGGCCAAGCTTATGAAAGCTAGGTAACTTCTTGTGTAACCTGTTTGGGATCTTCGTCCATCACTTACTGTAGGGGCTTTGGTCCAGAGTGAAAGAGATTGCTAAAGTCAAGAGCTGAATAGGCTTGCAAGTGCAATACAGCAAAACTGGATAAATTCCTCCTCTAAATATGTGATTCTACCACTGTGTCCTTGTCTTTCAGCTTTGCATCCCCCCTGCTCTCTATGGTGCTGCTGCTCCCCTCACGTCTCAGTGAGGCCGAGAGCACCTCAGGCAGTGATACTCCTGCTGCAGTCCATGAGGTGCTCAGTCTCAGGAGGCTCAAAAGAAATACCTGGAGTTTATATTTCCTCCAGATATGACCTATACTGGCTGCTGTCTTATTACTCCTTGGTTTTGTAGCCAGGTGTAGTTGAAAATGTTTTGTTTACTCTTTTACTGTACAACCGTTCCAGAAAATAAAAGAAATTTCAAGCTTCTTAAGGGAAAACTGGGAGCAGCATGAGGGTACTGCGGGCTCTGGAGTTCCTGCCTAAAGTCAGTTTGATTCTGCTTTTGATGTAGAACCTCAATTCCATTTCATCAATGTGTTTGTTTATTTTGCTGAGATGCCATAGCTTTTTAAACTGAAGCTCACCACATGTTTTGGTAGTGGCTGTGACAGTACGCATGAACATTTCCTGATTCATTATTTCTCTTTTGACCAGCTCTGTCTATCCTCCCTTTCTAATCTGTGTTTAACAGATGTGTGTGTCCCAATAAAGAACATTTGAGAATGTCACAATCTGTGTATGTGGCAGTCCTCCAAGTGAAGGAGGAAAACTGTGGGAAGAGTTCCTGGGTACTTGTTTAACTGCTCAGCATTAGGCATCTGTTTAATTGTTCCTAACAAGCTGAAGCAAAATGGACAGGCAGACACAACCAGATATATTTTAATTTGCATCTCTATGACGTTTCCCATGCCAGAGTAGGGTTTGGCAGTCATTCCATCCCTGGAGCATGAAAAAATGCCAGGCTTGCTGAGGATGGGCTTCCCTTTTCTTCACATGGTGTTTGAAAAGGGCAAAATTAAGAAGCAGGGAAACTTTCAGCCTTATTAAAGCTAGTAAAAAGTTTTGAGATGAACCTGTAACTTTAATAGTGTATGGTTTTTTACTTCAGGGTGATTTGGTTATTGGCATTCATTTGCTGCTATGCTCCTTAGGCAAACTGGCTGGTGAAAAAACAGAGCTGATCAGAATAAGGGCTATTACTGAGACAGAAATAGAATATACAGGCTAGGGAGTAAGTATGTCACCTCTCAATGTGCAAGGTAAAATGGAGTGGTCTGGCCCTGGCAGCTGTAAAGCTGGCTGCAGTCGGCAGGAGCTGGCACCCACCCCCAGGGACCCTGAGGGGGAATCCCTCTCTGAGTGGGGGAGACCTCCTGAAACCCCTGCTTTGGTGCTGAGGATTTATTTCTTCCTGAAGCAATTGCCAAGCAAAAGGCAGGGCTCTCTGCAGTTGTTTTCCTGAAGTCATTCCTGTTCTAGGTTTTGAGCCTCTTTTAGCTCTTCTCACTTCTGACTTACAATGGTGGTCCTCCCCTAATTAGGGGGTGTGTCAGTTTTCCTTGTGAAGGTCTCCTGATGCCTACAAAGGGTTGTCCGGGAAAAACTGGTGGGAGTTTGATTCACAGAAATGCCTCCCTGTTCAGTGTTAATGATTTGTAAACACAGCCAGGAATAAGGAGCTGTGTGAGCAGCCCCAATTCCTTGTTGTGCTTTTTGGGCTGGCTGTTTGTTCTGTGACCAATCTCCTCATGTGTGGCAGGCTAAAGGCTCACAGGCCCCACATTTTCTAAAAGCTGTTGACAGTTCACCACTATTGAAGTAATCTGTTAATATGCACTGACCAGCTTACTACATTTTTTTTTTTAAGGTGGGAATATTTCTGCCTCTTTCTAGCCTTCTTTGTGGTGTGGTTTGTTTTCGGTTTTGCTTTTTTTGTTTTCTGACTGCTCCTGCATGGTTAACTGGAGTCAACTTGAGGTTAAAGCTAATTTAAGCTGGATGCTATATTTAGCATTTATGGTGTTAAAAGGATTATAGGAAAATAGATACTACATAAGTGGCCATAATCTTCTCACTGCTTGCACTACTTGAGTGGCAGAGAATGGGGTGCCAATCTGAGATTAAAAATCTAATTTTAGGGAGTTAACAAGAGTCACACTGAAGCAAAAAGGTACAGAGGGATTTAATTTTTTGGACTTAATTTTTTTAATTGGACTCCTGACATGCTTAAAATCTTGCAATCACAGCTTTAACGAAAGCCTATGATTCTAAATTATGTGCTATTTCCATACACCAATTTAATAAGATCAAACTAGACACTTCAGTTTTACCCTTGATGGAACAACCAGGATACATTTTCAGAGGTCAGTTTTTTCCACTGCCTGAAGCTTGGCAAGCCAGATCTGTGCCATAATTTTGATTGCTGGAGGCAGCAGTTAGCCAGCTCCTCATCTCCATTCCTCCTCTATCAAAGCCCAGGCTGGGATGTGAGGAACCAGTGCAGATGGCAGCTGTGCAGCTCCAGTACTGCCCCTTGGTCACAGTACTGCCACCTCACCTGAAAAGACCTCCCAGTTAATTTCTTTTCCATCACCTGGAGAGAAAAAAAAGAACAAAGGAAAAACAGACTAGTGACCAGTAATGTTGTTTGCAGCTGTGGCCTTATGGCTCTTGCAGGAGGGTGGGCTGCTTCTGAAAAGAGGCACAAAAAATTTTAAACCATTGAATTCCCATCATGAGTTATAGATAAACCAGCTTCTCTGAGTTAAATTGTCAGTGCAACTGAGAAAGGAGTGGCTGCTAGCACCGAGGCACTGCAGGAGCCTGGTGACTTGGTAAGACACAATGCACAGCAGTGGCTTGCTGGGGTTATTCACATTTTTCCTGTCACATTTAGTGGCGACCAGCAGGAGTGGGATGGGTCTTGCATTCTGACTGCAACCGAAACAGAAGCAAAATCAGCATCTAGAGAATGTCTGAACTGGGCTCCCTTTTATTCCTGCTTGTCTCTAGGCTTTTAAATAACAATTAAACCCTCTTAATGTGATTTGTGTACCATATGGCACCTTTCTTACAGGATGACACTTTCTTGTTGCTATCCTGCCATTTGTCTATATCTACAAATAGTTTTCAGCCAGAAAAACAACAGGCACCATTTAGAGACATCCAAGGAGAGAACACCATCCCTTTGGATAATTATTTGTAAATCTTTGTCTGAGGCATTGTGTTCTCTTGTGGTGGTAAATCAATGGAGTAGATTTCAGTGGTGTCCTGGTTTAACCCCCAGCCGGCGACTAAGCCCCACACAGCTGCTCACTCACTGCCCCCGCAGTGAGGTGGGGAGGAACTGGAAGATTGGAAGAGTAAAAGTGAGAAAACTCGTGGGTGGAGATTAAGGCAGTTTAATAGGTAAAACAAAAGCCATGTCCACAAGCAGAGCAAAACAAGGAATTCATGCAGCACATCCCATGGTGAGGCAGCTGTTCAGCCATCCCCAAGAAAGCCGAGCTTCCTACATGTAACAGTCACCTGGGAAGAAAAAAGCCATTGCTCTGAATGTCCCATTTTCCTTCTCCCAGCTTTATATACCGAGCATGATGTAATGCAGTCTGGAATATCCCTTAGGTCAGCTGGGGCCAGCTGTCCTGATTTCTGTCCTCTCCCAACTCCTTGTGCACCCCCAGCCTCCTCACTGGTGGGGTGAGGTGAGGAGCAGAAAAGCCCTTGACTGTGTAAATGCTGGTCAGCCATAAGGAAAACATCCCTGTATTATAAACACATTATAATCCAAAACATTGCTGTATACCAGCTGCTATGAAGAAAATTAATTCTAACCCAGCCAAAACCAGAACAAGTGGCAAGCTCAGGCCTCTGAAATATTATAGCAAAAAGAAGTTAATAAATGCTCAATGTAAGCAAAGACTGTTGGATGATAGGATTCTGACATGCCTCTAGTCCTGAATTTCTTAGTTTTGTTTGTAATACTGTAATTTTTGCTGGTAATGAATTCTGAGAAAGAGTAAATGCAGAAGAACACCGTTTTTATGATTTGGTCTATGTAATAAAAGACACTAAGGTATTGCTAATCTTACTGATGCTTGCAATGCTTACTTCTCTTTTAATTTCCCCCTAATCCTATTTGAAAGCACTGAGGTTCAGCCAGCAGTAGTTACACAGCTGTTTGGTGGTAGATGAAGCCTTTAATTATAGGCAATGCCATGGGATTAATGCTTCTAATTTCAGCTGCTGAGGGGGGTTTCACTGGAGTCAAGAACCTTGCTTTTTTCTCTGATGCTTCAGGTTGAAACTCATTGCTGCTTCATGTGCTGTATTTATAAGTATGGCTGCTACATACATTTGATTTCAAATGTCATTTTTAGGCAATTGTGTCAGAGGTGCTGGTACTCTGCTCTCCTCACCTGTCCATCCCACAGCAGCTGTATCTGTCTGCTATTCTCTCCAGGGTACAGTTTCCCCTAAACTTTTTTGGTGCCTTCTAAATTTTTACACCAATCAAGCTGGCCAGTGTAACTCCCTTCAGCAAGCACACTGGGTTCAGATCTGACCACATCTGTGATGTGCTCCACTTTCAAAGTGCTCTGTGGATGAATTTGGAGAAAGCAGGGGAGCGTTTAAAGATAGTTTTGGCCTTAATGTGAAGGAAAGCATTTGTGGCTTCACAAGGGTTGATCACTCTCCACTGCTACTCAAGAAGATTTTGCACTTGCTTTACATCCTTAGGAATGGATTATGATCTCTCAGACACCTGCTATCAAAACCTTACCTGACTGTCTATGTCAGAGCAGGACACAAGGTTGCCCCTTCTCCCTGACCATGAGGGCAGCATGGCCCCACAATGCTGACCCTTCATCCTTGCCAGTCATAGCCCCTGAGGCATCATCTGAGCCACCAAGGAAGCACTGCAAGCACACTGACTACAGTACAGGCAGTCCTGTCTCACCAAGGGCTGAGGAAATAAAGCTGTGCATAGGGGAACTAAGGGGTCACAGCTTACCAAGCCAGGAAGGACAACCATAATCATCTAGTCTGAAACTAGGCCAAAAGTGTATATTCAGAGCTGTCTCTGTCTAAAAGGTTGCAAGTGATGGTGGTTTCACTAGTTCCTCTGATAAGCTGTTTCTGTCTTTCATTACTTTCTGCTGGGAAATTTCCCCTTATTTCAAGGTTGAATTTTTTGGACTTCACATTTTATTCATTGAATCTTTGTCAGCCAGATTGGAAAGCTGCTCACGTGTGTCTTCCCCAAGAGCTATTACCCACTCAGAGTGATGAAGGTATGTCTACACTTTCTCTTCAGTGAGCTGAATATGCTGAGCTTCTTACCCCTCATGTCAGAAGGCACAGGCTTCTTTTTAAAGCCAGAGAATTCATTTGTGACACTCACTTGAACTCTGTCCAGTGTCTTCAAATCCTCTTAAAATGCAGACACTAGGACAGCATTCAGTAACCTAGTAAGGGTCTTGGCAGTGCTGCCAAATGATGCTAAAATCCTTCATTATTTCTGCTTCATATTATTCTCCCTCACCCATATTCAAGAATCTCATTAGTCCTTTTTGCAACAGCATTGCCCAGACAGCTTACATTGAGGCGATTATCTATAATGACCCCTAAATCCTTTCCTGAGCTCTGTTTTTCAAAGCAAAGTCTTCTATCATGTAAATATAAGCAACTGCCATTCTTGGAACTCAAACACTTGATCTTACCAAAATATATTTTTGCAGGTTACAACTATTTACCCTGATGGCTCATTTACCCATCTCTCTCTTAGTTTAATGTCACATCAAGATGGGACTATAGCATAGAGAAGCAAAACCAAAAAGTCAATCAAGAAAAAGTCTCTGGTTTTAAAATGTCCCTATTCAGTGGCATCTACCTATGAACTGTATTTTAAGAGCTGCCAGTAGCCTAGTATTCAGTTAATAGAACATGCTATGTGGTAATTCCATAAAAGGTGTCATTGGCTGTATTTTACTTATCCTTACAAATATCCTGGAGAAATTCAACTTTTCACTAAGAACACACGAGTCTTTGCATTATTTCATGGAAAAAAAAAAAATAGCATGATCTAAATTTCTTCACGTCTAGTCAAGTCAAATCAATTCCAAATTACTTGTTCTCATTCAGTTGGGAAAAGCAGGTCCAACCATTAATTAAAAATAATTATTACTAATTGGTAGTACAAGAATGTAGTTCTAGGAAGGTCTTTTCTGGCTTAAATAATTCAATGATGCTCAGTCCCAGGTTTTGAATCCTGGCTGAAAACAGGCTGCAGTGAAGCGGCTCAATGTGCTGACAAAGGATAGAAAACAAAAAAACCCTCTCTTTTCAGATTTATAGCCTGTTTAAGGTGCTTTTCCTTACTTTCTGTGTGGATTCTGCTTTTGGGGAGAGCTTATGTACCCAGTTCAAGCTTGGGGACCATCCTCCAGGAGCTGATGTATCACATGCTGATGCCAAGTATCTCAGTATTTGTAGATTCCTTGCAGATAGAGGGCTAACAGTAAATCAGCCCACTGCCTTGTCTCCATTAAGATTTTTGTTTGTTATCTATTTCAAGAAACTTGAAACTTTCCTAGTAAAGGAAAGGCTCTGGAGTTCTCAGGGAAATGCAGCATTTAATCCATGCATCAGAGGCACCATTCCAGGGGATATCTAGGACATGCTGCCACTCAGTGAGCACCTGAGACAGAACTGCAGAGTGCTGATCAGCTTTAAAGTTTAAACTGACTCCATTTCAGAAGTGAAAGAGCTGACAGATATTGCCACCAAAGCATCGGGTTTGCCCTCCTTCTGTTTGTTTGATGGCATTTTCCCTGCCCCTTCTGTAGTTATTAGCATCCTTAAGCTGCTGCTTCTACAGTTGACTTCAGCACAAAGGGTTCTCATTCAATAATTTGATATAATTTGCTTGCAAAACTGCTTGTCTTTGAAGGATGGGTCAGCTTATTGATAGAGAAATCAAGAATGTTGCTGTAGCACCTCACGGTGTAGTTCAGTGGAAGAAATCTTGGGATGGTGGACACAAATCAGTGAACACCATGAAAAAAATCTGTTTTCTCACTGTTCACCAATTAGAGCCTCCAACTGTCGCCTGTCAAATTACAGTTTGTTTTCACTGTCCACATCTAAAGCACATTGAAAATTTAGCACTCTTGCTGTAGCAGTTGCAAGTTTGCTCTCTGCTTCCACTTACATAATATTCTTTGTTGGTTTTTATAATGTAGAATCATAGAATGGCTTGATGCAGTTGGGAAGGGATCTTGAAGATCATCTAGTTCCAGTCCCTCTGCCTTAAGCAATGACACCTTTAACTAGACCAGGTTATTCAGAACCCCATCCAACCTGGCCTATATGTAAGAGAACTATTGCTGTCACCATTTAAAAATCAGATATATGTTTGTAGGACACAAATGTTTGTTTTCCTAAAGACATATTCTTGTACTACAATAATTAGAAAGAATTAGTTTTCAAACTTGACTTTTGACAGCACTGTAAAAAAGTATTAGACTTTGCTTTATAGCTACACAATTATTTTTCCAATTCCCAAGAACAAATTGTTGGCAAAGAAAGCACATTTCCTATCGTTAGAGACCTACTGAACTAAGTATTGTCTTCTGAAACATATTTCTAAACAATGTTTAATTAGCTTACATTAATTTGAGACCTGGGTTAATTAAAATAAGATTCCTTTAAAACAGGTAATTGAATTTGCATCTGAAATACATTAAGTCAGACTTTAGGTGCAAAGTCTGAATTGCCTTGACCATTTCTGTGGGTCAGAGTCTCAAGGGAGGTATCAGGTCTCTGCAGCTCCCTTGCCTCACCTCTCTGGCACTGCTCAGGGGGATATTCCTAACCAGGGAGCCCTGTGCTTGTCTTCTGCTTCTTCAGAAACAAGGAAAACCTGTAGCCCAGCACAGCCCCTTTCACAGCACTAGCTCTCCTCTTCTGGCAGTTCTGTGATCTGATGTTCTGTTCTGAACAAAACCCACTTTGGAAAATTGCATACTTGGCTAACATTGGAAGAAATGACAGTCTGCAGAAATCCAAGGGTTTCAAATTCTCGAATCTTGCATGTACAATTTCAATTTTAATAATAATTATTCAGACTTGCATCTTCTTGAGAAGCATTTTTGTGCTTCCTGGTGCTGTTATTGGATCCTTTGTCTTTTACGGATATACACAAATATTACTTTACATTAGTGAACTTCCAAACAACACCTCATAGATGTGTAGGCATGTGTGTTCACCATTTGAAAATTCTCATTATTTTACATAATATTAATGCACTAGGCCCACCCTCCCTTTTTCTCTGCAGAGAGTGGAATGTCTGTTTTCATAACAAAAAGCCTTCTGAGTATTTACTGTGTTAGCCTGGCCAGGGTAGCTCATACAGACCATTGACTCTGATGAACAATCTCAAGTGTGAATATGTATAAAAAGGCAGATGGTACCAAATATTTTTGCAGTTTAGCTCCAACATGCAAACTCTCACTGTCATGGGCTGAGGTGTGAGCCTCTATTTTGTCATCCTTGCAGGTGAAACACGAAGAGAAATTAAAATGAGACATAACAGGAAGGATGAGTACTTGTGATTAACATTTGCCATTGATCATGCTCTAAGGATCTTCTATTTCACTTTTTGTCTTTGTATCCCACCTTGTTGAACCAAACCAATCACTAGCACTTGGGTCCATGTTGAAGATTTTGGCCATGCTTTTCTTCTTTGTGATGACAAAACCAGCTCCCAGCCCTGTTTTAGAGTGATGCACTTCAAAGAGGCACGATGACAGACTGGGAACAGTGCAGATTCCTCCTCTGACCCTATTGCTGGATGGTTGTGTAATGCTCCCATCAGCTGCACTGAGGGTGCAGGGAAGAACACACCACAGTGTGTGTGAGGCACCTGAGGAGTGAGCACTGCAGAAAGGCCTGACTGCCTTTTATTGAACTGCAGGGTGAGTGAGTGTGGGCAGTGCAGGAAAGCAGAGTCAGCAAGATCTGGGTTTGCACCATTACTGAGGAGGCAGCAGCTTCGTTTGGAGTTGTGGGCGTTTAATAACCTGGAAAATAGAACTGCATGAATTGCAATTTAAGGTGTGAGGCATTTATGTCTGCTCAAAGAAAACTTGAAGAAATTGTGCTTTGTATCTAGAGATAAGGGGGAGAAATTGCCTTCTGTTTTTTCTTTGAAAGTTTGGTTTTATCAGTGTGTCAAAATGCTCACTCTAACACAAATGAGCAGAATTAGTTTGCCTGTAAGAGGGATGGTAGGGTGTTTAAGTGATGTTGGATATAATGCTGCAGATCACTGGGTGGATAAGATAAGAGTGGCTGGATACTGGAACGAGTAACTGAAGCCTAAGGAGAGGCCCCACCTTCCTCTTCTGTTTTGGTTGTATTCAAAATCTCCCCAACAAAGGGTTGCAGTGGCTACTGTGACATAACCTGAGGTGTCATTTAATTATTTTTAACAGTGGGCATGCAGTTGTAGTCACTCTCATCTTTAGTGACAAGACAGGTATTAATCACTGCTGTTCATATTGGCTGTACTGGCCTAAGTTGAGTCTCCATTTTTTCGTTCTTATGCAGTTTGCTTTAGAGGATAGGTGGAATACTACATGGATAGGAGTGTCCCCTGGCCTGTACTTTGGTTAGGGTAATGTCAATCCTGTTTCTAGCCATCTGGAACTCTCCAGAGTGCAAAAACATGATGGGATTTTGTCTGCTTCAGCCTAAACTACTCAAGATAACACCTTTGTTGTGACAGGTGTTATCAGGATGGTAACAGATATCCATTGGTGAGACCTGGACAGCCAGCAGTGCCATGGGGCACTGGGCCAGCACATTGTGGTGAAGGCTGACTGTGTTAAGGATAAATTGTGTAATTAACTGGAAGTATGAGTTGAGCTTCTTGATGCACTGCAGTTTGCTTCCAGACATTTTCCTGAAGCACAGGACACTTGCTTAGGCCATTGTTAGTGGCCATCAGCCCCTTCTTAATGTGGATAAACCAGTGGTGAGGACTAACCATAGCCAGAAGAGTGACCAGTTACCAGGTACTGCTAGATCTTGGTGACCAGTCCCTGTAAACTCATGTTTATTTCCATGTCTTTCTTTTTGTTTCAATTTTTAATTTTTTTTTTTTTTGCAGAAAGAAAGTATCCATAATCCAATAAATGAGCCATGACCAACCTCAATTCCTCCCCTCTTCGGCAGGAAGTCAGCAGCCAAGGCTATAAACTAGAATCTGAACAGTTTGTTCAAATGCTTTGTTTGCCTCTCTTCACTCAGTCAGGAGCTTTTGTAACTTGCATGAAGGAGCCCTCAGGCAGCTCTGGGCCGGATTGACTGAGAAGCATTTGTTGAAGATACTTAGTGGGGGGAGATAAATGACAGGAGAAATGACTCAGATTTCATGTTCACCTTTATGTTTAGAGATGCAGGGTGAAAACAGGTGGGATTTCTGACTGAAAGGGAGAAACAGTGCACAGGAAACCATCTGAAGGGAGGCCTCTCTCTCCCTTGGGTGGGACAGGCTGTTGTCACTACACTGTGCTGCCTGAGCTTAGTCCCAAGCTTATAGCACTATGCTGGGCCATATGAACACATCCTGTGCTCTCCACAGTCCATCGGAAAGTTTTGCACAGTCCCCAGGTCTGGAAGGTTTCAGTGACTTTGTTACCTTGCATTTCTTCAGTGGGGCTCTGGAGGACAGCTTTGGTTGCTGCTCAGGACAGAGGCCCCATTTGTCTCAAGGCTGGAATATGACTTACCAATGCTATGCTCTCTAAGTCAGGATATTCAGCCTTACCCATCACTAATTCTCAGTAATCAATATGAAAAAGAATGCACAAACCTAATCAGAGGCACGTTTAGATTTGTAGCTATCCAACAGAAAGAAGAAATAGCTCTGCTGCTTTCTACTCCCACATTAGAAAGTTTGTAGTAAGAGCAAGTCAAAAATCAATCTGCAAATGGACTAAGAGCCAAAGTCTGAGATGAGTTCCTGATGTATGTTTCCTTTCAGCCAAAGGGGCTCAGTCCCTAACCAAATGTCTTCAGCTGTTATTTATTTGATTATTACAGTCTTTTAATGTAATTTTATGTATTACAGTCTTTTTTTGTAATTTTCAGTGGGCAGACATGCAGAACACTCCTCAAACCATGAACTTCAGAAAATGCACATCTCAACTAATTTTACTGTATGTCCCATTCTGCTACCAGGAGCAGCAAAAAATCATTCCATCTCTCATGTCCTGTATCCCTGGTTCAATAAGGCTGTCTGTTCTCCTCACCAGCCACCTCTTCTGAGCCAACACTCTCCTTCATTTCCTCCCTACTGTGTTTAAGCTTCTCCCTATGTTTGATCATCTCAGTGGCCCTTCTCTAGTTTATCTTCTCTGAGTTGGAATTACCCAAACTATGCACCCTGTTCTAAGTCTGAATAAATGGTTTTCAAATGTTGGGACTATGTGTCCTGTTTTGTTACCTTCTCCTTCTTTAGTGTTTTTTAGCATTCTGCTGGGATTTGTCTCTGTGACCCTGCTGACAATGGAGCTGATGATTGCAAGACCTACCCAGGCCTCTTTCCTGAGAAAGAGATAATTGCACATTCAGAGCCTGTCACTGTAGATACATACTTAAAGGTAATTTTGTGCCCAGACACATTATTTTGCACTTATCAGTGCAAACACTTTGTCATCTGCTCACTTTAAATTATGTGTACCTAAGAGGTAAGTCCTAGCTGTCAGCATTAGATGTCATTATTCTGCATCATTTTGTCATGGCATTATTCAGTGCTCTGTCAGGTAGTTTGTGACCAGACTGAACCTCATAAAGTCCCAAAGCACATCTCTGAATGGGATCCTGCTGGTTAACTGCTGACAAAATGTCAGCATTCCCTATCTCTAGACATGAGAGGAACATCCCTTCTACTCATTGATTGTTCAGCTTGTACCATCTACCCTTTTGTATCTCATAAACAATTGGTTTCCCTTCTAATATGCTGGAAGGCATCAAAAGGATGGATCACCTTTTTCTTTGGTTAGCATCAAAAACCCTTTCACAGTTAGTGCTTGGAAATGAACCATATGATCCCTGTAAGTATCAATTAGGTTTGCTTTTTTTGTACACACAACCTCTCCTAATCTGTGTCATGCACATATTTTTTTACAAATGGGCAATTCTGAGACACTTCTTGTAACAACAGGCAATATCAAGTGACAGTTTTTCATCTCATAGGCAATATGAGCAACAACAGCAAATACAAGTGTTTACAATGGACATTTCTGAGAGTTTAAAACACATATGAATTCTAATAATTGTGAAAGTGACTTTTTAATTGCTCAGACTCTTTAATCACCACCGATTCAGTGATTGCTCTCATGTAGAAACACAGGGAAATTTAATGGAAGATGTGAAGTTAATTTTTATTCTTATGACATTTTTGAACAGAATCTGAC
Source organism: Polioptila caerulea (assembly GCA_013397295.1). Taxonomy (NCBI): domain Eukaryota; kingdom Metazoa; phylum Chordata; class Aves; order Passeriformes; family Certhiidae; genus Polioptila; species Polioptila caerulea. Next base: position 132,947 of record VYXF01004252.1, read on the forward strand.
TTATACCTCCCTTTGGTTTTTGCTCAATGTTCAACAAAAAGATGAATGTTTTTTAATATGGACTATAAGCTTTTGATTGTCCTGCTAGGCAGCAGCTGCAAAATCTGGTGCAGTTTAGTGTGTGACTGAGCTGAATGTCACACAGTAACTCATTTGAATAGGAGCCAAGCTAATATTCCTTACTGGGGAAACATGCTCACTAAAACGTTTTTATGAAACCAGGATGTCAGATTTATTATGGAAATTTGGAAACTCCTGTTTTGGGTGCACTGAAAATGAGTTGTTCAGATGAACAAGCTATTTATACAGACATGTGGTCAATACTGGATACTGGTTTAATCTTCTGGTAATCCAGACATCACCATATGGACAACCTGCATAGATTGATCTGAGGAAGCCTCACTGGGTAAATGAATATCCTGCTACAGTTAATTTGCTGAGCTTTTATGTTAGCTTTTATCAGGAGAAAAAAAATGCTTTCCAGCACATAGTTTATTGGCAGTGACTTATAAAATGAGACTGATGACAATTGACACAGGTTTAAGGCAGCTTGTTTGACAAGCAGCTCATGATGGTTTGGACAGTTATCTGGAGGGCTTTCTTTCCATCCTTCATTGTTTGTAGCCAATGCACAGCCTTTCCAATGTGGAACCACCTTTGCACATACATATCAGAGAATGCACTCAGTTTTCTCTTGAAGTTTGCTTTCAGTGATATACCCACAGTAATTTTGTTTAATGCCATAATGGGTTATTTAGTTTTGTTATCGACCTCTGCCTTCTCAATCTTCTGTCCTGTGAGGAACTGCCATATTCCTCCTCTGTAGTTCTCATTTCCCAGGGCATATACAAAGGCATCCACCGTTGGCACAGCCTTGGCAATAAGGGCAGGAATCTGTCAGGAGACACAATATTTATTACCAGCAAAACACAGTGAGAAGCCAATGTGCTGATTTCAGCCTATGTTTCCCTTCCCCAAAAAAAGCCTGTCTCCAATTGCATTAGCTTGCTGCTCCCAGACAGGGGAGAAGGAAAAGCAATTTGACTGGTGGGAAGTCTCACTCAGGAAAATTACAGTTTCCAGGAGAAAGAATTTAGGTTGGCATTGCCTGAAACAGAGATAATTCAGTCGAGAGTGAATACAAACTCTTAGGAGGAGTGAAAGATGTGCCATGGACACCCTTGGATGGATAAACAGGCTGATGTTGCTAACACATTTAATGCCTCATACTAAATACAGTAATGCATTTGGTGATCTGAAACTGGGCTGATTTTGGGGCACAGAATGGAAGTTGAAAGGTTTGATGTGACATTACTGAGTCCCAGCAGTGGCTTTAGAGCCAAGACTCATGGAAGAAAGGGGATAAAGGAGGCAGCAGAACCTTAGGAGTGATCAATTACAGCTTCCTTGAGGAGAGAGAAGTATTAGAAACATGAATGAGACAAACAGTCTCTTTAAAAATGAAAATTCTGAGCTGGTACCTCATCTGGAAAGGACAAAAAAGCTCCTACATGGCACAGAACAGTACAGGTTACACACCCCTAACTAACTGCTGAAGAAAAATACCCCTGACTTCCTAATGTTTTTGCTTGATCAAAGCAGTGATGCAATGCCTGTTATATCACTGTGCTTCCCTGTTTTCACTAAAAAATGGTAGATGAACAGAATGATTTGAGGAAAAGGACTACTTCTTAAAAGTGTTTTTACAAGTAAAGCCAGTATTGAGTGAACTGGCAGTGTTCCACAGAGACAGAGAGAGGAGAGTGAGGAGAATGTCATTGCCTGGGTTCGGAGGCGGCCCCCACGTACCATGCGGTATTTTGGTGGAATGAACATCACATTTTCCACTGCTGCATAGGAGCACAGGAGGCAATAGGGGCCCCAGCAAATCACCAGTGTCTTCAATGGTAAACCAGTATTAAACTGAAAAACAAGAGCAATAGGTATCTTTGTGTTTCACAATCACACACTGCAACAAACGGATGGGAGAGGTCCTGTGGGACCATGGTTTGTGTTCAGTAGCAGGAGAGGATCAGCCAGCAGGATATGGGGCAGAACATTGCAGCAGCACCAGAGCCCTGACCCTGGGGATGGGTGGGCAGTGGCAGAGGTGGCAGAACACCTTATGTAGATCAGATAAATCAGTGTGAGCTAGATACAGAAGCCATGGCCACTAACTGCTGCTGAGGGGATAGAGCAATGTGAAAGTTTAAAAGCAGATTAAAAGGAATGATATTTTGCTGACTTCCTAGATGGTCTTGCAGACAAATTGTATGAGGCCACTGCTATGCTGGTGCAACAGATGGGTGCAGCAGCTATGTTGTTGTAGGAGGATTCCTCTGTCCTCTATGCTAGGGCCCTATCCATGGTATTCGTGGCCAGCTGTTCCCAAGTATCTTACAAATATTAATGGCTAAGGAAGTGATAATGTCATCCTTAAATTTTCTGCATTGTAACTTGTCTGCACAGCTACAGAGTATCATGAGAAAGAAATCACATGCTAGTGCATACAAACTCACTAGAAAAAAGTAATAGACATAATAATGAACATGGAGATTTGTTCAAGAAATATATAGAGGGCACATGCATTTGTTCCAGTCAGCTACAAACAAGCCTGCCTGACTGTCTCTGTCAATGCAATATTTCTCTTGAGACCTGACTGTCTTTACTGAGTGCAGGGGTTGGCTGTGCCCACCAGCCATGCATACTGCCCCAGACTGTACTGCCTGCACCTCAGCAAACAACTCATTTAATCACCACATTACATTCCCATAAACCTGCCACACCAGAACAATTCCTTTGTTTCCAGCTCATCGAGATTTCTGAATTTCCTCAGCCTAGTGTTAACACAATGTGTATGGGAAGGCCCTTCTCCCCCCACGGGGTGCCTGCGTGTTTCCTTGCAGAGCTGCAGTTCTGTCTGACTTCCTCAGCCATGAGCCAAAGGCCTGTAGCAAAGCAGGAAACAGCAATCATTCCTGAGATAAATTGCTCTGGATAAATACTGATACGCTATTGGCAAATATTCTGTATGCTCTGTGTTTGTTTTTTGAGGAGAGTTGGACCAGTGTCCAACAGTGTCTCCAGTGCTGATGGAGGAAAATCTTCAGGATCACTTGTCCAACTCCCTCCTTGATGGGAAACTATAGCACTAGGCTGGGCCAAATGTGGCCATCTGGTAAAATGCTGACATTTCCAAGGATGGTGTTTCCCATCCTGTGTTGCACTACCCTCCTACTCGATTGAGACTGGGGAGTTAGGACAGAAGGAGCTGAGTCAAAGCCTTTGTGAAAGAAATTGGTTTTTTTCAAGGACTTTGTCTCTACTGAATGCAGCCCTATTTTGTCAAGGTGATTGCAGGGGTTCAGGGAGCTTTCTTACCTTAAAGTGCCCAGTTTTCCTGAACTTCTGGTGTATGGACTGATAGGCTGTCAGCATGATGAAGCCTGGGATCATGAAATTGAAAGTGGACAGAGCAAAAAGGAATGTGACATAGTTTCTGGAAAAGGTGAGGAGGGAAGAAAAACAGAGGGTGTTAATTCAACTCTAGTACATCTCTGTAAGTATTTACCAAATTGTAATTTTAAAATAGCTAAAACCACTTTTGTCAACGTGCTTCAGGTGCAGCATTTGCTGAAGGCCAGTTAAGCTGTGCTGTGCTATTGTGTGGGATGGATAGTATTGTACAAAATCACAACAGGTGTTTGTATCCTAAACCCAAACATCCCTACCCACATATCTGTGCTGGCCTTCACAAGCCAAAGGCAATCTGAAAAGTGTTTCAAGCCCTAAACCCAGAAAAGAGGCAGCATATGGATGAGTGAGGGAGAGGCAGAGAGCTGAGCACCAGCCTCTCCCACAGTGCAAGCTGCCTTCAGCCGTTCTGTGTGCCACCACTGGAGTCCAGGCAGCCCTGGGGGGTGCCTGCCTTGTCCCAGCTGCTGGGGAGGGACATCTGCCCCAGGAACAGAGGTGGGCACAGCTGGGGGGGCTTGTGTGCCACCAGGGCCACCCTAGGGGATGGCAGCCTCTTCTCTGCTCCTGTGGGAGCTGGCCCTGGCCCTCACCTGTCCCCTTTGCTGTAGTCCAGGGTGCAGCAGGTTCGCAGGGGCTCGTAGTCATATTCTCCCCAGCCCAGTAAGGGCATCACGGACCAGAAGGCAGCAAACAGCCAAGCAAACACCATCATGGAGGCAGCTGTGCTCCACTGCAGCCTGCTCCCTGTGGGAAGAGGAAAGGGGGTCTCCAGGCCCTGAACAAAACCACTGGAAACAGCTGTCAGGCCCTTGGGCCTCAGGCAGAAACAAGCAGTTGTTCTTGTTTTGTATCCTGAAGCTGACCTGAGTCTGGAGGAATCAGTCTTCCATAAAATATGAAGGAAACTCTTAGGAAACAGCAAACTGTACTTCCCTTTTGTGTGTTTTACTCAGACAAATGCTGTATTGCTGCTCAGCTCTGTACCATGCTGGAGATACAGCAGCTGTTACAAACACTATATTCTTGTGTTTTGGGACTGTGTTAAAAGACACAGACAAGGCAGAGAGGAGAATAAACAGGGTGATGCAATAAACAGTGTTTGAAGAGACTGAGTCCCATTGCAGAATGTGGGTCAGATCAGAAATGTGACTCTGCACACACTCCCCAGCCCCTGCCTCCTTCCTTCCTGCCTGGCCAGGAGTGCACAGCATGTGTGGATATGTAATACACCCTCTTCTAAAATTACTGGTCATCAATATATATGTGAACACATCTACACAACTTGAGAACAGAGCTTCTTCTAAAAATACTGCTGGACAAGTAATTTTGCCCATAAGTTCATCACTTAGCCTGTAATAGGAAATGTGAAGCTCAACATTAGTAATTTTTTTCTAATTTTATAATAAAGTGTTCCCTTGTGCCTATCTCATCCGGTTCCATTGAGTACCATAGGAATATAATGAAAGATTGGAAACTTGAGAAGACACAGGAAGTATTTCTTCATGGAAAAGGCAGGCAGGCTTCCTTGCTGCTGCAGGATGTTGTGCTAGCCCTGCTGCTTGCATGTGAAAAGGTCTGGATAATTTTGTTATTGAGGCCAGTGTCTGTCGTCATGCCCACGCTGAGCTGCCCATGATGCCAGCAGCAGCAGCAAGGAGAACAGTGACTTTCCCCAGCACTCCTTTCTAATCCAATCTCCCATTAGGGACAAGTAATGATGGAATTCATTTTCACTGAGCTTGGGAAGCAATCTTTTTGTCTGCCCTTGGAGAGCAGCATCATGACATTCAGGCCAATTCTGATTGTGCCCTGAGAGGAAGGACTGGGGATGAGGTGCATGAGGGGGTCCCTGCCATGGGGCCAGACGTGGCTGACCCGTGGGTGAAGGACACCTGGGGGCCACATAGGCTGGAGGTCCCCCTGAGGCAGCAGCTCCAGGAAGAGCCACAAACTCTCCAGTAGCTATTTTGTGTTGTACTGTTCTCGTATATTTAAAAAAGGAAAATAAAGGGTGTTAGTGAAACTGCCCTTTTATGGGAGTTCTGGTTCCGTTCCTCTCATTTTTCTTACCTCCCAGAGGTTCTTCAAGAAAAAAAAAATTAAAGTTTGAATTGCATTAAAAATCAACTTGGAAAATTTGTTTGGTGCAGGTGTTCAAAAATTAATCATGGGAAAAGACAGCTGTACACACTGCAATTTAAATACCAGGAAAAATTAAAGAAAATACTCTGTATGAAATATTCTAGGTTTTATACTTGGTACTTGAAAACAATTTTTGATTTATTTTAGTAATTTAAAATATAATTTTGGAATGATTACTAATGAAGAATTTTTAATAATGACATATCTGTCTTTCATATGATTACTATATAGAAGATATATTTTGGTTGCAAATGCTTAAATACTGCTTTGCAGTACTCACATAATATGACTCTAGAATTACATAGATGAAAACAAAAGAATAGTTTTTGATTTGGGGGACTAGAAATAGAAGTGCAATTTTTTGGTAATCTGTAATTATTCTTAAACTCCCAGTCAAAAGAAGAAATGTAGCCTAAACATCTTATTATTTCAGTGTTTGTGCCTTTTCTATGAAAAACTGTAGGGAGAAGTTTATTTTAGTTACTTTTCTGTGTTAGGGGAGTTAGGAATGACCATTTTCTTATTAGGTGTAGAATAAAAGGACTATGCAATAATGGAGTCTGGCACCAGGCATGTCTCAGCAGCCTGCCTTTGGAAGGCTCATTTCTGGGGCTGAGCTCATCTTTTCTCTCCTCTCACACTTAAGGGGCCCCACTTAGGGTGCCTGAAGAGGAGAGAATCAGAACTAACAAAATTAATTTTTTCCTTTTGGCTTTGACCATTTGCAAAATGACATTAATGGTGAAGTAGACCTGGTTAAATCAGCTGCTGGTTGACTCTTCAGAAGATATTTACACACACATCAGAAGTAGCTAAAAATGTATGAATGTAAAATTAAACAATTTGAGATTGTTTTAGTTTTACTCAGAAAAAAACACTTTCAGTACAAGAACAGTGAAGGAATTGTGCTGTGTTCATGTGGCAAAAATGTTCTCCCCTGAGAAAGCTGAGAGCAAGAGCAAAAGCTGGGAGCAGTTCAGCTGTTTTTGCACAGCAGGCCATCACTTTACCTTAAATATTTTTTCTTGGCCTGATAAAATTTAATGTAATAGCTGTGTAGGTCCTAATTCAATTAAATGCATATGTATGGGGTTCAGCATATGCTTACAGATATAATTCCTAATTAGGGCCCAGTGCTGGCAGTTTGGTGCTATCAAGTCTAATCATTCTTGTGCTCTGGTTTTGCCTCTTTGAAAAGCAAAAGGGAAGCCTCTCTTTTCCACACAGTGAAATATTAATACAGGGAATTTTAAATGACTTCTCTAATTGCTTTGGAACAGAAAGACTGCTCCCCCATCATTCAAAGATTACTAAAATTGTGATGCCAAAAGACGAACTTTTAGCAAGTGCTAGATATAGCACGAAACCTTAATCCTTTTGATCATGAAGGCCAGTTTTTAGTGATCTAATCATAAGCTATATCTCGAGGTTTAGTTTGTGGAAACATTTATGAGTGTATTTTTTGAGATTTATGACTTATTCAAACATTTAGCTGATTTTCACAGACTGAAAAATACATCTTTGACACTGTGGCTACCTTTCAGCTAGATTTCAGTCTGCTGTTCAAAAGGAGTGTCTCAAATAAAAGGTCAACTGGATTTTCCATGATGAAGGGGAAAAATAGTCCCTTTTCCTCATTCTTGCAAATGGTTAAGTTATAATAGCTGTATAATATTAAGTTGTAATATATTCCAGGACAGTATATAGCTTGTAGCACACTTAATGGCATGTACTGTTTAAAATTAGCTTGGTTTGTCAAAGACAGAAATTCGGAAGAGCTGATAGGGAAAAATATGTATCAGTCATAAATAAAATAGGTGTTAGCACCTACTTCATCTGCAGTGCAAAAAGCACCAGTCACTGGTGCTCACAAGTATTCATTTTTTTGTAGGAATAAGAAAGCTGAAATTTGTACTAGCTTATTTTGTGCATATCTTTTTAAAAAGCTCTTGAAAATAACCTTATTAAGGGATTTTTTTTTACTCCATTTATTTTTATTTTGCTGTGGTTTATCATGATCTTAGACTGTCTTGTTGATTACCTCCTGCTTCAGTGAAAAACTCAAGATCTGTACAAATATTGACATTTTGACAGGGAAAACTGATACAGGTGCAAAACTAGATGAAACGAATGTGGCAGGGTGGCTGCAGTCAGTGTGACAAGAGTTTAGGACTTACTCCTAATTTGACAGAGCTGACAGCTGCAATTTGAGCAAATGGTAGTTTGGTAATCTTTGAATAACGCTGTAAGAACCCAGGTTACCTTGGTCATTAAGGATTAGATAAAAGTCACTGTAATTCTCCTTTTAGAGATTGAATGCTGCTGTGAAATCCCTGCTGATTTTGTTTGCCTTCTCTTCTATAATATTGAGAGAAGTACTAATATAAATCACTTCAGATTTTCTGTTTCCCCCTAATTCTTAAATGCAAGTTAAAAATCTGTATTTTTTTCTTTCCTTTTAAATCTGTAACTTTATGCTGTGCTTATGAACTGACCAAGATCCTTCCCCTCTTCACAAACTTCTAATGGCAGTGTGAATGGCCAGAGAGGAACTGACAATGTCTACCTTGATCTAAACTGTCACCATCTGTCCTGAATACTTGGCTGCTGAGAGACAGCTTCCTCAGAATCTGCCCTTTTCTTCTTCCCTCTCAGGCACATATAACTACTTCTGTTTCCTCCTTTTCCCCCTAATGATCAAATTTTAAAATATTTTTTTCCCATCTTGCTAGAGATTGACACTGACACCCTTCAGACTCTCCTATTTCTTCTCTTACTGCATACTTTTAGGTTATTTCTCTGTTTCTCTCCTCTTTGCTGTGAAAGTAGCACTGCATAGACCCCAGAGCCACACTCAGGGAATGAAAAGAGGGTTGCCTGGAAGTAAAAAATACAAGAGAGGGGAGAGTAAAATATCCTGACCTTCTCTGTCATTTGGGGTGATAATACTATTTCCTTCTATATGCCAAGCAATATCAACCTGATTTCTGGCAAGTGACTTGTCTAGTTATCAATACACTTTAAAGGTAGTGCTCTGTCACTTAGGGCTGTGCTGACTTCCAAATCTAAAAACCTGGTCAATTTTCAGAATGTAAGTGAACAAATTTGTGATATTAGCATCCAGAATGGCTGTGAAGTCCCAAGTTATCCTATCATCCTAGTAATCTCCTAGGTTCTCATCAGCTCTCTCTTTCCAAAAATAGGGATAGTGAATAATCAAGTGCCAAGCTGAGGAATGCCCCAACAAAGGTTTTCTTGGGAAACTGTTGGGACATAACAAAAAAACTGGGGATGATGTAACTGAGCCTGGAAGGAATGCCAGATCCTGGGGAATGAAGATAAAAGGCTGATAGCCTTGTATTTTAGGTAAAGGTATCTTGTACCTTGTGTACAGGCAGGCAACTCACACCAGTGTCAACAGGAGTTTAATGTATGGATTGAGAACACAGTACAGCCTGTGGGCTTGGTGCAGCACATCTATGAAATATGACTTAATCTTCCTTGCAATCAGCATGTGAAGAATTGGACTAGAAGGGGCTGGTTTTACTGGAATAACCACAGGGCATGAGCACCTTCTGATTTTGTTTTGTTCAAAATGTTTGCTATAGGAGCCATGTTTGTTGTACTTACATCAGTAAGTAACAATTTGAGCGAAGTAAAGAAGCTTGTGCCCTTAGGGTCCTTCTGCCTGTGCTCTTAATGCACTCTATGTTCTTGACTGGAGGAGTGCATGGCACAAAAGCATTAAAGTCAGTGTGGCAGAGAGTGAAATGTCTTTCCCAGACATGCTTATTTTCAGGCTCTCCCTCGTAAAATACAGATGCTCCTCTTCCAGCTCCAAATGCACTTCAGTGTTCAAGAAGTATTAGTATGGATTTAGGTCACAACCTGCATTATTTGGGGCCTTTGTCTAGACATGAAAAACTAAATTTATTTGCCTGAGCAGAATTCCTGCAAAAATTCCAGAACAAAAAAAGTTGGCAGCCTTTCCTCAACAGGATCATCAGACTGACCATATTCTCTGTGTGCTTTGGGTATGTTTTGCCATTTGCTGCTAGAATCACATGGAGGCTGTGCCTGAAAGGCTCTGTGGGTAAAAAAAGTCTCTTGCACCCCAAAATGCCTACGTGTTGCACAAAAGGGCTGCTGAACTCTGCCCAATCATGCCTCTGCACAGGCTCTGTTCCAGCCACCGTCCCTGCAGAGGCAGCTCTCTGCTTACACCGAATTTATCCACAATTAGTAAACTCTGCAAGGACATGATGATCTGCTTGGTACACAGCAGTGTTGGATGAAAGCCCAAGATGGATAGATTTTCCTTCAATATGAGGAACTGGATTTTATTTGGGCTTTTGTTTTAAAGATTATTTATGGATTAAGAGAAAACACGGCAAGGGGGTCACAAATTGGATGTGATCCGAACGAGGAAACATCTCCTGAAGGTGGTTGATAATTTCCCCCTGTATGGGAAGAAGTCCTTTGGAGAAAATGCTTATATTTACTCAATCCAATGTGTAAGAAAAACAGATTTATATTTAAGATACACATAAGATTCTCAGAAAGCTAAGCCAGCTGCCTTTTGCAGGATGTGGGTAAGGCTGTGAGGTAAACTGACTGTAGCCCTTACTTGTGCAGTAGTGATGGTATCGGTCCCAGGCGACGGCGGCGCTGGAGCTAATGCTGGCCAGTGCTGTCAGGAAGCCATGGAATCCATGGATTTGACAGCCATCAGAGCCATAGGGCCAGTATCTGTCAGCAAACAAGGAATATGTTAAGAAAGTGACAGAGAAAGGTGAAGACATGTTTGGAAATTGCATTAACAGAGAGGGTAAAATGATAGCCTGTGCTTGTCTATCTGTCTGAGAAACCCTGTGAAAGATGTTACTGCACTTGCTTTTAGGCATTTATCAGCATTTTTCTTGCTGTGGTGTCTCTTACAGTACAACAGCTATCTGTACTCTTAATACTGAGAAGAAAATACAACCCTGCATCTGTGTATTGAAAAATAGGGGGTTTTATACTTGAAATCTACATTTCATCCAATTATCCAGATCATCAAGATTTGCCTCCTCTCTGAGGAGACAATTTGTCAATGCGTGCAAGTCAGTGCAATACAACAAACAGACAAAGACTTGCAGACAAATTTAGGGTCAACCTAGAGGTTTAATGAGGTGATATTTTGATCTTCAAGTAGCTCCTATAACCACTGGTAAAGCTGTCTGGCTAAACGTCTTCTCTAGTCAGTCTTATAATCTGTCAGTGATTATATGCAGTAAAATCTGATTTTCTGCTTGCCTGGTAGAATCCTGTACTGTTTTGTTTGACTATTTCACATTGAGGGAATGAGAAGGTTAGCTATGACTTATGGTAGAGAGAGAGCCATTTAATCAGTTAGACCCCTTAGAACTTCAGCTGCTAATTTTCATGTGGTTCTTCTGAGCATGCTCTAGGAAAACCTTCCTGCCATACCTGAGGAAGCTGGAAAAGGCAGCGATGAACGCGTTGATGCAAATCCCGCAGTCGGCCAGGGCAATGCTGAGAACCAGCAGATTGCTGGGCGTTCGGAGCTCTTTGATTTTTCGGAAAGAAATAATTGTCAAGCCATTCAGACAGAATCCAAGCAGGGCTGAAAGACAGAATTGTTTGGTATGATTCAACTGGAAATGGAAAATATCTACAATGAGACTGCTGGCTTTTTTGATGAGAGAACAATAATTACAGTGGAATCCTATGCACAGGGAATACATAGTGGTCAGTCTGCACACAAGTTACAAAGGCTTTCAGAAGAGAAGTCAGAGGCGACAGCTCAGTGTTAATGCTTCAGACTTCATCAGTCATGTGGAGCAGAAGTGGTTTGATCTTATTTGTAATTCTGCCTTTTGTAAGAGAAACTGGACTTTCAGGCTCCATGCAGGGACACATAGTTCAGGGTTCAGAGCAAGGGAGATGCAGAGGAGGCAGCTTCAGGAGAGCTGACAGCCAGCACATGCTGCTGGTGTACACATGTCCAGGCCTGACATCAATAAGAGACATTTAATATTAATTAATTTAATATTGATTATAACATTCTTTTTTGTTTAAGCACAGAAGTCCCTCAGCCATGTTTCAGTCAGCCTGCCTCCCTTTGGGCTTCTGTCTCAGGGTAGCCTACACAGTGCTTGAATCACACCAGCTCAATCTTATTACTGCCCCTCGTCAATAGACTATACATGGAAAGGAATAATCTAATTATGAAAAGCAGTCACTGGTAGATTTAAAAAAATAAGTTCATGTTGGTGCTCAGAGAGGGATCCAAGCAACCCGAGCTCTTCACCCAGCACAGAGCTGTGCCACTCTGAAGCCCATCCTTCACTGGTTTAAACTCGAGCTTTGTCCTTTAATGCCCTTTTCAAGGCGACCTGAATTATTTTAGCTCTGATGAGGCTCTGACTCAACATCCAATCTCTAAGTTTCAGTTAGATGAGAGCACTATGTCTTTGTGTTCTTCTTGGAAAAAGAAATGATGTAGCACAGAAAAAATCCACATACCCTAATTCTGTAAAGTAGTGTAGTTACTTATGCTTATTGTCTTAATTCTGCAGTTACATAAGATGGATGATTTTTTTTCCAGTCAGAAATCCTGCTTCTACCTTAATTGCATTAATGGCTGATGGCATAACCATAGTAACAGCTGATGTGTGTCTATCATTACACAACATATACAAAATATTTCCAGAAGAAATATTTGGAGCCATTTAAGATCTGCTGTTTTTATTTCCTCCCTGCCAGATTACCTCCCACCCACAGGGTAAAACTGCTGTCAACTCTCCCAAATGCAGAGAAGCCTTTAGGAGATATGTGTTCTGAGCATATTTAGAGTAGAGCAGAAGAGTTATTACTATATCAGATTTTTTTCTATCTTCTCCCTGTTTTTAGGAAGCCTCAGGCTTTACCAGATTCTGCTTTCTTGAAGGTCAGCATGAATGTACAAATAGAGTACTTACTAAATTAAAAAAAAAACTTTTGAGTTTTCATTTTTACATCAGCAAATGTGTCCACTTAATAAAGTGGATGCAACTCTTCTCCGCAACCATTTTTTGCAAATTGCACTTAGAAGCTGCCATAAAAAAAGGAGAGATCTTCATTGCCTTTGTCTCAGAGTGTTTCAGAAAGTGAATTAATCCTTGATTATTTGGCTTAGTCTTCTAACCCAAATGACAATTATAAAGTTTTACTGCCAATCTACTGGGCACATTCTGCCTAAAACCCTGTGGAAAATACTTGTGTTTAGTAAACCATGAAGGTATTGGACTACACCTAGTTTTAACTGAAGGTTACCACCGTGATCTTTGTCTTTCTTTGCTTGAACTTCCAGAGCTGCAGGTGCCCAGCAGGCTGCCCTCCCTGGCACAGGTCAGGGCTGCCAGGGCTGTGGAGCCACAAGCAGGTCCCCAGCAGGACGTGGCTCTGGGGCTCTGCCAGCCCCCAGCACTGTCCCTGTCCTGCTGCTGCTGCTTCCCACCCCTCAGGATCGGAGTGCAGATCCTGCCAGGCTGTGCACATGGCTTGGGGACTGTCAGCCAGCCTTAGCCCTGGACTCTGTTTGGGCAGGCAAGAAGTAGAAGCTTTTTCCTCTCTCTTCCATGGAAAAGTGTCTTGACAGCATTTCCAGCTTTCCTTTGCAGCCAGACACGAGCTCAGGTGCGAGGCGAAGGTGAGCACCCATGTTCCATGTTCATGGGGAGAGCTAACGAGCATTTATCCCACTCTGATGGTGCTGACAGCTTCTCCTCCTCTGCTGTTGGGCCCCACAATTCCCACATTCCCCTCTGAGCAGCACTATGCAGGAATGGATACAGGCCCTGGGACTGACACCAACATAATCCTAGCTGTGAGCCTTTGCTAGCTGCCAGGTAGATTGTTGCAGTCTCTCAATGAGTGGCACATGCCTTAAGAAAAGATCACATTGGCTAAATTAAATTGATATGGTTTGTTGCTTTTACCCAGCAGCCATTAATTGCAGTGCTACCAATGCAGTCTGGATGGATTCTGTTTACAGGTTTTTTTGAGCTATCATGTTTGATTGTAAGACAGCCATCACAATCTACAAAACAAGCAGTCCAATTTTATTGAGAGATAATCAGTCATTTCAACTTCTTTCCCAGAGGAACAGAAAATTGCCTTTAAAAGTCAACAACAAAATATTACATCCCAAATTCCTGAGAAGAGAGCTGAGTAGCAAGTACTTCACTGCCACAGCTATCCACAGAGTGCAGATATTCATGGCAAAGAGCTTGCAGCTCACCCTGATTTACTCACCAGATCTACTGGTGGTGTAGCCACAGTAACCAAGGTCAGCATACCATAGATGCTGCTGTGCACTTCAATTTTTCTTCCCCCCTCTTAGCAGAAATAATAGGAGGAAAAATCTTATTGCTGCTGAGGCCCCACACTGAACTTACCTTCTACCAGCAGGGCAGTGCCAATGGCAAACACTTCTATTTCAGTGAAGCCTTCAGGGACAGGGTGTGCAGCGACCATTCTTATGGTAAATATGCCAAAAGATTTAACCTCTGCCCTCTGTTATAGCTGTGGGGCTGCCTTTTCTCTGGATCTCTCTACTTCCAGTAGCCCAAGGCTTCTTAAAGGAGCAGCTCACGTGCAAACACATGCTGTTATTATATAAAAGCTTTGGGGTTTTACTCCCACCACTACAATCCCTGCAGGAATGTTATTAATGATGGGACTAGCATCAACCCGCACTCCTCCTTCCCCTGCAAATCGTATTTCAGACACCAGCAAAATGAAAGCATTCATTGCAATTACAACAAGTTCTTTGTAGACACAAGATTAAGAAACCTGTCCAGTTAATTTTGCAACACTGGAAAAGAATTAAATGTTGTGGAACAAAGGAAACATGTAATTGGGGAGTGACCTGAAAAACAAAGAGGCACTCATTGAGTTGATAATTAGAGCAAAAGTATGAACCAATAATTTCTGCAGCTTGTAGATCTTCCCCTCGCCCGTTTTTTTTTTTTTTTTTTTTTTTTTTTTTTTTTTTTTTTTTTTTTTTTTTTTTTTTTTTTTTTTTTTTTTTTTTTTTTTTTTTTTTTTTTTTTTTTTT
>VYXF01004252.1:147696-177477 GCA_013397295.1 Polioptila caerulea
TTTTTTTAGAAACTGGCCAGTGTATTTTTCTGGCAGTGACAGTTCTTTATATTAACATATTTCCTCTTTGTAACTGAGGCTTAAATTAATGTGCACACTGGCACAGCTTGATTAAAGACAAACACAAATTACTGATTTGGAGCCCTAAACACATAAGGATGTGAGTGAGTTGCTCAGTGGTGAGTGCTCACAGGGATCACCTTACTGTCTTTTTTGGAGATGTGTGGGGACTGGTGTCTGGGTGTTCAGTGGCTCTGCAATATGTGCAGCTTGTCCAGACTCCAGCTCATTGTCTTAACAAGGTGCCACTAGCATGATAGTTTCTTCTTTGATACATAACTTTCTTCATCCTGATAATCCTACTGCAAAATGGGAGCAAAAAGGGATGTTAGCATCAGGGGGGATATGAGTTTCCCCCAGCTCAGGCTGCACACTGAGCTGACCTGGCTCCCAGCTGACTGAGGTGTCAGGCAGAGTGAATTCACTCCAGATGCCACCAGAGCTTGTTCAGTTCTCCTGACTACATGGTAGAGTTTACCTTTCAGGGGTGCATTTACAGTCAGGGGTGTTGGCTGAAGATAGTGGTGGATTTCTTGCAGTTTTCCTGAAATCTGTGCTTAAAGGCTGTGATGCCCAGGAGAACTGATTAGAGCTTCAAGGCTGTTGTGAAGCCATCTTGCTGCATTTTTTTTGATCTCTGGTATTCAATTTACAGCTCTTTTTGATGTAGGTAATTGCCTTGATGGATATGCTCTTAGATTTTGAAGTAGAATTCAGGAGGGCACGATATTTGTTAGGCTATACATATGTTTGGTTTAAGCAGAGTAAAATTACATTGCACCACATAAATCCATTGTTATATTTGCCTTTCACTCACCTCTATATCTTGATGACAAAGAAGGTGCCAGTCCTGCCTCCTAGCATGGCAAATGAGTGATCTAAACCTGTGCTTTAATAGTGATCCATTGTATGTTCGCAAAAAATTAGCGCTACATCTTCTAAAGGTGCTGTAAATCTTCCGAGCGTGATAGTTCTGAAAATGGATGGCTCATTGTAATGCTTGTCAACATAAAGCTGCACAGCTCTTCTAGACAGGGGAAAAAGGACACAGGTATTTGAACTGCCCTCCTGAGGGCTGTCAGGTACTTTTGGTTGCCTGCCACAGTACTTTACCTTCACTCCCAAGCAAATCTCCCAGATGTGTTACACTGCTGGTAGATTTTATGGCATGTGTTGAAGTCTGTGGGGCAAACTTTGCTCATTCCAATACTACTTCTTCTGTGAAAGTAGGCTACTACCCCAGCCCCCTTAAATATAACAGACCTTTAATAGAATGGTTATCATTAACTTGTTGACTGCTTTAAGTATCTTAACAATTTCCATGTCTAAATCTCATTTAATTTATCAGTGCAGAGTGTAATTACAGAAGCCAGTGATAGGCAAACTTTCCAGTGGCAGTTCAGCAACTGACTCAAGTGAAATTCGTGTCGACAGAAACTTTATGCATCAGTCTCTTAATGCCAATGCTGATGTGTTCAGCTGGCTTTCTAAGGGTATGCTGAGATAGGATGGAATGATATATGGTCCAATATAGCTGCTAACTTCACTTGTAGGTTCAGGTTGTAAATGGTTTTCTCCAAGCAAAGAGGAGGTGCAAATAAGGAATAAATTATTGACTTTGATAGAATCTTCTAATGATAGTGATTTTTCCAGTTGGTAAAACAAAGCTGCCTTCATTTCCTTTCTGTCCTTTTTATGTAAGAGGTAACCTCATATCGTGTATTCCTGTGAAGTCAGGGAAAACATGCAAATGATAACAGGTTTGCCAGAGACACTCACTAACTCCTTAGCAATGAAGATTTTAGTGATCCCTTTCTATTTTATGCTTTCAACAGCTTCTTGCTCTTTCCAAATTGAGGGGAAAAGGTCTTCTGCTCAACCTGATGTTATCCTCGAACTTCGTATTTTGAATTCCTCTGATCTCCTTTCTGAATCAATAACAGATCCATTGCCTTTTACCCTCTCCCTTAAGAATATTTCAGGTTGCTAATCTGTTTGCAAAGAATACACAGAAAAAATATATGATAGGTTCTTGCCCTATGGATGTCCCTATGGATTTCACATAAAAAAATAGATTTGGTGGGAGCATATTAATCTTTGTAAAATGTGCATTGGTACAAGCCCAACAAAAAAGGTGCAGTACAAAGATAACAGAGTGCTCATGCACTCTGAATTTTTGTCAAGCAATCAATGCAGATTACTGACACAGCATTTTATATTCACTGTAAGAACTTTGCTAAATTGATACATTATTATTCCTCTGTCTTCCTAATCCTTGCTTCTGATTCAGGTTTAGCCAAATTTGACTTTTTCTGTTGAAATATGCCTTTAAATGAAAACCGGCAGCATTTCAGCAGAAGCAGGCTGGGAATGCAGTCACCCAGAACTGCAGTTTGGTACCACTGAAAGGAGTGGTAATCTTGGCCCTCATGGGAAAAGCTTCTTGCCAAGGAAAGGAAACAGAAAGCGTATTGTCTGGAGACCTTCTAGTTGCAGTTGTGTAAATTTGTTTCAGTTTGGTAGGACTGATAG
Organism: Polioptila caerulea; assembly: GCA_013397295.1. Lineage (NCBI taxonomy): Eukaryota > Metazoa > Chordata > Aves > Passeriformes > Certhiidae > Polioptila > Polioptila caerulea. The sequence continues at coordinate 150,289 of VYXF01004252.1, forward strand.
GGAATATGACCCAGATTGTAAACAGGCACCTGGTGTTGGCACAGGAGGGACGATGCAGGGAAAAAGGCACTACACCAGTGTGTGGACAGGCATCAGCCCTCTGAAAATGCCTGCAGCCACATCATAACCCTTCTCCTCAGCAGTCTGGCTGTGTAACACTGCTCTATCTGGTTTTCTCTGCAGTTGTCTCAGAGCTCTTGGAGGAAGATGCAGTGGGGAAGGCTTGGGCAGGGCCAAGGAGGCTGGGGGCAGGCAGGAGCCAGGGGCTGGGCTTTGGGGTGCGAGCGTGGCAGCCCCAGGTGTGGTGGGGAGGGTGCAAGGCACCCAGAGCAGGGGTCGGGGTGGGAGATGCTGTCTGTGCAGAGGAAGGCAGAGGAAAGGGCTCACTTGCAAGTACAGAGAGAGCATCAAGGTCAGGGAAAATATCTGGGGAAAGCTCCTTGGCCATGCTGAGCAAAAGTGAAGGAGCTGTAAACTTGGTGGGAAGTAAGAAAGCCAGGAGGGGCAACTTCAGAGTCAGAGCCAGGGCAGTGCTGTGGGAAAGTCTCTTCAAAAAAAGGACACAGATGCATCACCTGCTCCCCGAATATCACACATTAGCCCTGTGCTTGGCTCCATGAGGATGCAACGCCTGGGACCAGGCAGCACTGGGACTGGCTTTCCTGCCTGCTGCTGCACCTCAGTCCTTAGAGTCAGAACTTCCTGTGCAGCTGGGAAGCATTGCCTCTACTGTTTGAGTTACCTCTCCAGAGACAGGGGCTTAATTCACCGTAAATTGAATATGTAATTCATAAATATATGTATATCCACCCAGGCTAGAAAATTAATAAAGTTACTAGAACATTTATTGCATCCTAGACTTAGTCTTTGCTGGATGTACCAATCATGATCATTATCACATACGTATAATTGTTGCCCTGACCTTTTACCCATCCCTCAAAATGCATTTTAGACACCTATAAATGTGTTTTTCTTTCAAGTTAGCCTACTAGTTTTAGAGTCATATACACATTCAGAGTATAATGAAATATGCTCTCTCTCTCTGCTAAGTAGTGACGTATTTCAGGACTTTGAAGGAGAAGGCAGACCTCCAGAATGCAGGATGTACCTAACACTGCTGGTGCATTTCCCCCTTGGTGTTGAGACCTTCCCACTGCAGAAGAATAACTCCTCCAGGGATAACAGTTCAAAGACCAGTACCCAGTAATCAAAAAACCTCTGCTTTCAAGAGGGGCTTTACTTGTATTAAGAGAGGATTTGCACACCAGCCCTCCTGTTTATTATTGCTCTTGTAAAGAAGCAACGTGATTCTCCCTGAACCATTCCTCATGAGTCTATGCTACTGACCATGTACCATCTACATGTATGCAGATGAACTTCTAGACCACATATGACATAAGCACTTCTTTTTTCCTATGATTGTAGTATCATATATCTTGTTTGTCTCAGCAGTCTTCTACAAGTGTCTGTGTCAGGACTTCCCCAAATTTCCTGCTAATATTCCCCTCGCAAACATTACTTTAGCCTGAATTCTGCATAGCTTTCCACAGCTTCAGTGTAAGATCTGTGTTTACTTTTAGAGGGATTAATCACATCTAATTTTTTTCTCAAATAAAACCCAAATGTGTTAATTATCTAGTCTCAGCTAGGCTTTGTTTACTGTTACTGAATGGATGGGCAGAGAAGCATAACATAAAAAAAATAAAAATACACAAGGTAAAACCTTTCCTTTTCTCATTCTTTGCACTTTTTTGTTTGTTTGTTTCTGTTTGGTTTGGTTTGGTTTTCCCAATTGTTTTCTTAGTTCCTGTAAGATAAGACCTGCAGCTTCCAAGAAGTTTACTAGAACTGCCAAAAAGGCATGTACTCAGCCTGCAAAATCTCGAGGCTGTATTCAGGTAAATCAGAGTAGGAAAGCCAGTGATTGTCAGACTGGCAAGAGGGCAGAGGGTTGTGATGTAAAACACTGCTCCATCTGCATTCAGGAGCCAGATAAACAATGCTGGAAGTTCTTGCTTGCCTGAAGAAGCAAAATAAAACATCCACTGTTTCCTAAGCAGAGGTGACTCTGCAGGGCTTACACTAATACTATTAAGGTCCAAATCAGAAAAGGTGGTTGCAGTCAGCAGTATTACTGCATGACCCCCTCTGTCAGGCAGCTGAGGATGCTAAGCCCAAAGTTAGCTGATTTTATTGCACAGAGGGAACTATACTGGATTTTAGGCAATAAAGGTACAATAGAGATATGGGGCCAGGAATATAAACCTAAGAAATCTCCACACATTTAAAATACATCAGATATGACCATGGTATGTCCAGTCATTAAACTGGACTATTGTGGACATGTATGTGGCTGAGGCATCTCAGAGAATAGGACTTTTTTCAGTGAGAATGATGCTGCTGGACAGACATTTATGCTGCTCTAGGTGTATGTTTTGGTAACTCCCTGATAATCAGTTCCTCTGCTGCTTTCCCTCTGTAGAGGAGTTCACAAAGGGTTTGTCCCCAGAAAATTTCGCTCTGCATCCCTGAATGTCCAGTCCTGGTGGAATTTGTCTGCTGCTGTGGAGCCTTTGTAGAGGAAGAGTAGAAGAGCTGTGGCCATGGTGGCTGGCCCACTCCTCCCCCAAAGTGGGGCAAGAGTTTGTGTCCAGCTTACCCCCCTGGCTGCTGAGGGGCTCATTCTGCACTGGACCTGGAGGCTCTGCAGCAGTGTCACGGGCACCCAGCACTGCCCATGTGCCCCAGCCCGGGCGAGGCCCCTCTGGGTGCGCAGGGACACGCGGGGGGGGTGGCTGACACCCCTCCATCCTCTGCCAGGCTTTGCCTTGCTGGGCACTGCTCACCACAGTGGGGCCTTGTGGGCAGCTTCTGCTGCATGGACAGAAATGGGCCAAGTGCAGCGTTGGTGAGGGAGGCGTGGGAGTTCATCTCCCCCAGCCAGAGGTCTGCTCTTCTGCACTGGCTGCAACAACCACGGTAAATACACACACAGCAATTGCCACTGAGAGACTGCAATGTGCCAGGCCAATAGCTGTGTGGGTTTGCTTCATTTCTTCACCGTGTCCAGAGCTCTGTTAATGACTTTGGTCCCATAGGTCTGGAGGAGCTGCCTTCATCAGCATTAAGTGCAAGATCCAATTTAGAATGACGTAATGCATTAACGTGCTCCCGACTTGCATCAGTGGGAAGGATTTTCCACTTCACAAGTGCCCTGCCAGAAGCTTCTTGGAGGTGCACTTACCTAATGAAATTGATTTAGTGTCTGGCCTGTGCTGCCTGCTAATATAATCTTTCATACAAAATCATGATAATAAGCTATTTTATGGCTTCCATTTATGCTAATATATGCTGTTTGATTTGCTTTATGTCATATTTTTCTAAGTATATGGAGAAAAGAAATGAAAATAAATTCTGTCCAATTGCCATATTAAAAATAGCAACTTAGTGGAGCATGCTGTGTTTATCACTCAGGTTTAGCTTTGGAGTTTGTAAGGAGAATCTTCTGATAAAACACTTCTGGCTTTTCTGGGAAAAAAATGGAAACTATGATGTCAAATAATTACCTTAATCTTATTAAATACAAAGCAAAAATTTTTCTATGAATTATAACCCCACTTAAGAAAGATAAGAAACAGTGCCACTCACTGAGTAGACTTTTGCCTCATTTGCTTTGCATTCATTAACACCAAAAATATAAATGGGAGATCTGGTTCTTCTCAGAGAATGCAAAACAAATTCTTACACTTCAGATGAATGACACTTTCTGACTGCTTCTTAGTATGTTTTTTTCCTACAACTGATATTTTTAGTTTGGTGCAGAGAAGAAACTGTTTACTTCCCTTCCTAAGTAAACAGCAAGGAGCACAATTTTTATGATTTGGAGTGCAGAACTGTACGTGAAGAGCCTAACTCCCACTAGTTTCATTATGGAATGGAATTGTCTGTCATTAAAAAAAAAGTCTTTACTCTGCACTGTAAAATGTAGTATTGATTTTAAAGTCTCAAATAAATATCACCTGCACTTGCCAGGAAATGATCTAATGAGTGTTCATTTTACATTAGATAGCACAATGAATGAATAATTGTTCAGTAGTTGGGAGGAGGGAATACACTTAAGCCTTAAAAATACCATGAAAATCTAGAAAGCTGTTGTACTGCAAAGAGTGCTTCAGGATAAACCAGAATTCTGTGTAGAAGCGAATTCAGTCTGTTGAATACAGCAGTCTGCTGAATACAGCAGTCTGCTTCCAGTTTTATTTCTTCCATCTCCCAGAATTAGAGAGGGAGCATGAATGTAAGTAGAAGCAGCATCTTCTTGCAGCCCACTCATCGATGCTGCCTCGTGAAGCCCTTGAAGTGCAGGTACTGACATCTACTCTTACAGTTTTAAGGATGTAATTTCATTGTCTTTGTTTCACCAATTCTCTCTGTTCTCTTCTGCCTGCTCCATTCTGAGACTTCACCTGGAGTACTGCATCCAGCTCAGGGACTCCCAACAAAAGAAAAACCTGCACCTACTGAAACAAATCCAGAGGAGGGTCAGGAAGACAATCAGGCTGGAGCATCTCTCCCATGAAGACAAGCTGAGAAAATCGGTCTTGTTCAGCCTGGAGAATGAGAGGTTCTGGGTAGGCCTTGGAGCAGCCTTCCAGTACCTAAAGGGAGCCTACAAGAAAGCTGGAGAGACTTTTTGCCCAAGGGCATGTAGTGACAAGAGGGAATCACTTTCAACTGGTAGAGGCCAGTTTTAGATTATATATTAGAGAGAAATTCTTTACTGTGTATGATGCAATGAAGCACTGGAACAGAATGGCCACAGAAGGTGTGGATGTCCCATCCTTGGAAGTGTTCAAGGCCAAGTTGGATGGGGTTTTGAGCAACTGGTTCTAGTGGAAGTTGGCCCTGCTCCCTACAGCAAGTTTGGAACTAGGTGATTTTTAAGGTCCCTGCAAACCAGAGGAACATATCTGCTCCCTCTGCACCCTGTGCCTTCCTCCTCCACTGCCTCCTCCAGTTCCTTATNTTCCCTGTGAACCAAGGCCTTTCTCCTCCAGTTCCTTATGTCCAAAGCCTACCTGAGCTGGTTTCCACACCTCCTGATGAACCTCTCCTTGAGTTTCCACAGGGAGAGGGCAGACCCACTCTCTTGGCCATTTGAATCAAGCCTAACACAGGTGTATCTGTGCCTTGATGCTTAACCCATCATTTGTGTCATTGGGTGCTGATGGATCAGTGAAGGGTTATAAGATAATGCAGTCAACAGGGAGGGAAAGCTTCAACACCTAAGTGCTGATAAAACACAACTGGGTTATTAGCTGACTGGTCCTTTCCCCTCCCTTTTCCTCCTTCCAGACACACACTTGTGAATGCACTCCAAGATGTGAAACCTGTTAGTGCTACCTCTTTCATTTATCTGGTTTTATTAATCTCTCAGCCTACCTCCAGGTCTTTTTCTTTCTTGTTCTGAAGTGACTCTGTCATGTCAAGTACATAGCAGCTTTCTTTACAAAGTGCAGAGCATTAGCTGCTGCTAAGGCATGCTTTATTGATTGCTGTTGATTTTTACAAATTAAATTTACTTCTACTGCTCCTGACATTTAATGGCAACTTAAATGTTTCATTAGTGAGGCAAAATTGAGGTTCATGAAAGCAAACCTTACAATACAGTTCTACTTTCTACAAGTTTATTAGCCAAGAGCTCCAATGGAGGGAAACTACCAGATGTAGTGAAAGAAAAAACAGATGCAAGAGGTTAATTATATTGAATTGCCTTTTCAAGTAGAATTTAACTTCAGAAGTTTCAGTCAATGTTGTGAGTATTGAGCTGAGCCAGAGTTTGAGCAGCAAGGCAAGCTGACCAATAAGTACACTAAAAAAAAAACCCAATAAGCTTGGTCTTAGCTTGGAGATCATTAAAGGAACTGAGAAATCGTTAACTCTAGAAATAGGACCTAATGGAAGTCAATAAGGGAACAACTATGGATAGTTAATGAGCAGCACTGCATTATGTTCTCATCTCTTCAGAAATAAATAATGAGATACTTGAATTTCTCTTTGGACAACAGTAAATGTAGAATGTGAAAATAGCAGGGGGAAAAGTAATCCTTTGGGCCATCCTCTCAATAAATGATTTCTGCAAGCCTTAATTAATTATCTGAGTAATTTGTGAAACAAGCTCATGTGAAACAAGCCTATGTGAAACTATGGCACCATAAAATGTCTGTTTAATAGTTAGTCCCAAATCACATCCAGATTACCTTGAAACTTTGAAAGTTCATTACCCAGAATTACTGAAAAATTACCTGCATAATTTCATTGTGAAGTACACAGGATGAGCTCTGCATGAGAAGAGTTCCATTCCAGAAATCCTGGCAAGCAATCTTTGTTAGGAACAACACTGATGTAAGCTTAGTCATTGACTTTCAGGTGGTTTGTACATAGACAGGTTGTTATTGCTGCACTTTTGAGTGGTAACTTCTCATTATGTATTTTAAAAGGAAAAGCAGCATCAACAGGCCCACAACAGGGAGGAATGCTGGAAAAGTGAGTCTTCAGCTGACCTTAAGACAGAGCTGAGTTTTCCTTAGCATTCCTGGATTCCTGCCACACAGCCCTGCATCAGGGAGGTGGCACTCCCCAAAAAGGTCCCTTACCTGAGCTTCACTGTGTCAGAGTCAGAGCAGTGGTCAGTCCTGCAGGTGTGTGCTAGCCCTGCTACAAACTGAAATATGGACATATTGACTGGGTTATTCACTGCTCATCAGGATTAGGATTGCTTGTTGCCGACAGTTCAATAATTGCTTTGTCAAACTAGGAGTCTTTAAAAGAAAATAAAGCCTTTTAATGGCATCACTATTTATATATTTTAGCGTTCTTAGATAGCAGGCTTACATTCCATTAGCACAAATAACTGTTTTAAATCTTCCCAATACCTCTACGAGGAAGTAAATTATAGCTAATTCCTGGTCCGTTAATAGTTATCTTGCCTATGATGTAGGTCCCCCAAAAATATATTTGTTTTTTTCTTGCATGAGAGCCCCAGCCTGCCAGAGGAGGATGTTTTGAAGGGGCTGCCGAGGGAAGAACCGCCGCTAGCACGGTTCCAGGAAGCAATAAGCACCTTCATGAAAATAACTCAAGTCCCCATCCCTAATCCCTGCCTATCCTTTTTTATCTGGCAGACTCAGCGAGGGCTGGAAGATCGCGGCGTGGCGGCAGACGAAGGGGCGCTGGGGCGATGCGAGCGGCCGATGGATGAGCGCCGGGCCGCAGGGCCGCGGGCCGCGGGCCGGGCAGCCCCCGGCGCGGGCAGGGCCATGTGGGTCGCGCTGGCCCTGCTGAGCTGCGCGGCGCTGCCGCCGGCCAACGCCGCCTGCCCCTCGCAGTGCAGCTGCGCCTTCCACAGCCTCGCCGAGGGCTCCAAGGCCAGGTACGCGCGGGGGCCGGGGGGTCTGCTGCTCCTCTGCCGGGAGAAAATATTGTGTCCGCCCTTTGTGGACATTATTTTGCCAGTTGCTCCGTGCTCTAGCTATATTTGCAGAGGATTAGCTTCTGAAAACACAGTAAGCTGATTTCAGAGAAAGCGTTTGGGCATCTCCTCTGTGAGAACGGCGGTGTGTAATGGTAAATAGGGAATAAAATATAACTTTTTATTTTTTACCTTTATGCTGAAAATTCTGTTTCTAAAAGGTTTTTTTCTGCTCTGCTGGTTTGTTGCTAAAGTGTGACTGGATTTGATTCATGTTGTGGTACCAAACCCAACAATTTACTTGAAAAATCCTTCAGCTGGAGATTTTAGGCATAGCAATAGACTTTAGACAAGAATGAACTAAAAGTCGAGACAGTAACAAAAAAACAAAACAAAACAAAACCCCTAAAAGTTCGTTCTCAGACTGGAAACCTTCCATTAAAAAAGAAGACCAGACCAGAAGGACGCCCATCTTTGAACGCAAAGCCATTGTACACACATTTCTCGGGAGGACTGTCATAAAAGAGTCCTTCTGAAGGGTAAGCACAAAGTATGTGACTTAAAGAAAATAGAGGCCATATTTTCATAAGGTGTGGCTCACAGCAGATGAGGTTTTGTGACACAGGATTTGCAAAATCCTTTGTAATAAACCTTTTCTAGACTGAAATATTTTTTCATTACTGAAATGAGGTATTTTGGAACCCCATGCAATAGCTCTACTTTCTTATCTCCCTTATGGTGCTATAGATTTAATAGCAGAAACTCTGGAAATAAGTAGCAGCATAGTGGAGACACAAGTAGCCTGTAATTGTTAAAAGGAGTGCAACAGCGTGAGAGCCAATTATTGCTCCATAAATGTCACAGTTCCCAGGGGAATTTCCTCTGACTGGAAAAAGCTGTTGTGCATTTCAGTAAGATACATAATAAAGCAAATATCCATTAGTCCCTTAAGGAGCATAATGCCACCTTTTTTTTCTGCATTATGGTTCATATTTCTCACTAGAAAGAGATTATCCCATAGATTAAATGTTTAGTGCTCACTGACATAATTTAGGGACACTATGAAAAGCATTCTGCATTACTGCCATGGTCTTTCTGTTAGTAAACATTTTGTGACATGACTAAACAAAGAAAATTGTTTTATTGAGAGTGGATTTCTGGATTTTTCTTATTTGATAAATTTTTATCTTCCTCAAAATCTCAACTTTCAGCAGAGGGTGGGTAGGATTTAATGCCCCAATAAAAGTGTTGGGTGAGAGTAATGTACTGTGTTTTGATTATAAATTAACAATTTAACTGTAGGCTCAAATAGCATTTAAATCTGGGAAGTCTGCCTGAGCAGTTCAGCAATGTTATATGTTTTTGTTGATAGTAGAGGAATAATTGCTTTCAGCCAAAACCAGTCTGGTTTTGACAGCTTTGTAATATTCTGTTTATAGAGGCAGTCTGACAGCAAAATGTCCCTTGACTGATCACATTACATTTCTTGTGGTGTCTTGTTCAGCAAGTGGAGTGGAACATGCCCATCTAACCTGTTACCTTTTGCAGGTGGCTCGGTATTTTGTTCAGAACTTGCCTTCCCCTACTTGCTGATAAGCAAATTAAAATTCAGTCTGAGAGACCTGTTTTGTCTTCTTTCACTTCCCATGGCCCTCTACAATCCCAAGCCACAATTTTTTGTCTGAAGGCTGCAAAACTGCAGCACAGGCTTCTCATGCTTTGACCTCTAGAGATTAGAAATGGGGAGGAATGTTTAAAACACATAAATCTGCCTTGCTTTCAGTATAGCCTTTTCCAAAGAGTTAATTTTCTGTGCTTTCACTCTCATACGTGGCTGTGGTGCAGTGACTGCCACCATCTTTACACACCTTTCATAGTAAAGCAGAGCTTACTCCACACTATTTCCAAGGAGTTGTTAGCTGGCTTTCTTATGCTCATTTCTCAAACCAGAGTTCCTGTGTCATATTTAATCTATATAACTTCCTGCCCTCCCACATGCCAATAAGGCTTCTTTTTGTGGGTCTTTTATAGTTCAGTTTATGGATCCTTTTGTTTTAACTTGCACTAGAATCCTCCGTTGTGCATGAATATTGTCACTGCTGTCTATCTTAAGTACTCTAAAAAAACTGATAGCAAAACCCAACAGGAACACTAAATGGGCCAGATTCAGACTCATACCACTCCAGGAGAGGCACAACACTGTGATCTCTGCAGTCAGAAGACATATATGAATTACTCCAAGTTGATGTATTTACAGTGATGATGCAGAGATCAGCAGCAAGGAAGAAGTGACAAGAAATTTTGTGAAAAAAGGCAGATGAAAATCTTGCATTAAAAAAGGGTTTAAAATATTTTCAGAATAAAAGAAAGTCCCCTCTTTGCTTGTCCTTGTGTTTCCCCACCAGGACAGTGCTGTGTAATGACCCAGAGATGACCCTCCCTCCTGTGAACATCCCTGTCGATACAACCAAGCTTCGGATAGAGAAGACAGCCATCCGCAGGGTGCCGGGAGAGGCTTTCCACCTGCTTCACAACCTGGAGTACCTCTGGATGCCCTACAACTCCCTGGCCAGCCTCAGTGGGATCACCTTCAAGGGCCTTCGTCGGCTGCAGGAGCTGAGGCTGGATGGGAACAACTTAATCTCATTTCCCTGGGAAAGCCTGGCCAGCATGCCACAGCTGAGGCTTCTGGATTTACACAACAACGAACTCACCTCGATCCCTCCAGACGCTGCTCGTTATGTCAAGAATATCACATACCTGGACCTGTCTAGCAATAAGCTGATGACTCTTCCTCAGGCTCTCATTGCCACCTGGGCCAGCCTCCAGGCTGTTCCCTACTTCCCCAGTGATAACTCCAAGATCATCCTAGGTAAGTGCCAGCCATTTTGCAGGAGGCACAAATGTCAAGAGTTCCTCATCTTCTTGCAGCATTTCCACCCACCGTGGTTACCACAGCGAGTACACTGCTATTATAGGTATACAATTTAATACCCCAAATAATGTGTGTAAATTCATTTGCATATTAACAAACCCACCTCAGGCTCATCACATCCATCTTATTATGCCATGAATTTGATTACTTGCTTGGATCTTTGCAGCACAAAATTGGTGACTCTTGCTCAAGGCTTTTTTTTAGTTATTGTCACTGCCATTTTTGATAGAAATACAAATATATTTACAGCTCTTCATAATTTTTGTGCTCTTTTCTAATAGCACTGTGTTTGGAATTGACCCATTTTAAGGAGAACTAAATAAAAAGATGGATAATTTATTATGCCTAAATTAAAGAGGAATAATGCCACGACTGAGCATAAAATCTGGGTCAGAGCTGCCAGTTTTTCTCTTCCCAGAGCCTTGTTTATCTGCTCACACAGAATTAAACCCTAGTCTACCCAAACACACCAAGATAGGTGTACCTTGAAGGGCAGCTATGAAGCTCCAAGAATACCCTTTTTGGTGGCAGCTCTAGGCCCCTCAGAGGTACAGCTTTGAGGCCATGGCCCATTTTTGTGTCAGGGTATCTCACAGCTCTCAGTTGCAGCATGCCCAGGTGAGGCTTTGAACACATTTCCTAGTTCAGGGGATTCTTGCATGTTCTTTTAGCCACTGTTCAGTGTTCAAATCCAAGCAGGCTGATGATGGCTCAGAGTTGTTGCCATCATGTACGGCCTCTGCAGGCAGGGCTGTGAGTTCAGGCACCAGCTGATAATTTCAGCAGAGGCACTGCAAGTTTCCTCTCACTCTGGCAAGTACCTGCTGCTCTTTGGTCCCTTGATAAGTTTAAGGAGGTAAAGTTTTGAAAACCCAATTGCAGTGGAAAGAGATGCAAGACTTAAAAAAGATACAAAATACCACATACAGAGCTTTCAGTGTCCTTAGCAGATGTTTCTAAAGGTTTCACGAGCATCAGGAGAGGAGCAGGTGTTTCATCATCCTGCTTTGCCAGATGCAGTAACAAGTTCTTTAAGCCAAAACTGGCAGTTTGGGATTGACCATTTCATTTGTGACAAGACTGCCTAGATCATACTTTCCCTTTTTATTTTTGGAGCCAAGTTACATGTAAAAATGTTATTCCATTCAATATAGATTAGGAGAGTGTTTTATCAAGAACAGATCATGCCTTGCTGCACATGGCCAAATTGAGAAATATCCAGCTGTGCATAGGCTGATTGTGCCAGATTCCTAAAAAATTCATGTATCCATATGAGTACAATGCTACAATTAATGCAGTAATGTACAGACACTCCAGCTTCTGGGTCCTATCCTGTGGACACCCACAGGAACCAGGTAGATAAAATACATGTCCCTCACAGGAGCAGGCTGGGAAAACACAGCTGCATGTTTCTGTTTCACTCTGCTCATGACTGTTTCTCTCTCATGGAGGCATAAAAAGTCATGAATAATACAGGGAGTCAGCCCAATCCATTCCCTGTCTGCAGTGCATCACTGATTCCAGAGCCAAGAAGTAATTCCCCCGCTAAGTTGCCGGCTGATAGTCTGTGCCAAGGGTGCAAGCTGTTCCACGTGAGGACTGCCCATGTGAGCCCATGGAACTGTGCTGTGCAGGGCAAAAGGCCTCACTGGGCTCTGTGGGTGCTGCTGCTTCAGCTGGAGCTGGGGCACCCACCAGGGAACCTGAGATCAGTTGTTATCTAGTGCATGAACCAGAAACTGCCAGCAAAAATGCCACACAACAGCAAAGCCCAGCTGAATGTTCANTGACTCCAGAGCCACTGCTTGCAGACTCCATCAAGAAGTAATTCCCCGCTAAGTTGCCGGCTGATAGTCTGTGCCAAGGGTGCAAGCTGTTCCACGTGAGGACTGCCCATGTGAGCCCATGGAACTGTGCTGTGCAGGGCAAAAGGCCTCACTGGGCTCTGTGGGTGCTGCTGCTTCAGCTGGAGCTGGGGCATCCGCCAGGGAACCTGAGATCAGTTGTTATCTAGTGCATGAACCAGAAACTGCCAGCAAAAATGCCACACAACAGCAAAGCCCAGCTGAATGTTCATTATTTACTTAGTCCCCTTCACTTTAACATGTTAATTTACAAGAACTCTTGCCAAAACCCATCACTTCCAGATCCTCTCACAAGCTCAGGGAAAAAGATATGGAATGCATTCAGAAGAATTTTTTCAGCAGCATCTTTAAAACAGTTTGATGGAATATTGGTGCTCTTTCAGGCAGGTGCCAGCCCCCAGGCACATCCTTGGGCTGTGCATGGAAAAGAGGAAGTGCAGCCCCCTTGGAGGGAGCAGAGCTCACTCCTGTGGCAGGCAGGAGGCTTGGGAGCCTTGCTCCTGGCTTGGGCTTCAAATGTGTGCCTGGGGTTAGATGGCATTAACATCCCTAGTGCCAATTCTGCCAGCTAAAATCAGGAGAGACCACAACCTATCCACAGCACAGCTGGATGTGAACATTTATAAGTAGGATGAGACAGATTTAATCAGAATACAGCAACTTCTGTTCATGGATATGCATTGCTCTAGTTCCAAATCGACTTTTTCAGTACTGTCTTTACAGGTCTATTTTTAATAATGTAACATGTTTTTAGAATTGGAATTCAATGGGTGCAAACTGGGAGAGCAGAATAAAGAAGAAGAGAAACATTCCAGGAGTCTGGAATGTTTTTCAACATATTTCTGTGTGTATAGTCTTAATACAGTGATGGTCTATCTATGTGTTTTTTATACACCATAACAGACATGCTCTTCAATTTAATCCTTTAAACAGTTCTTTCATCTTATCCAGTATGAAGTAGCATTTCAGGAAAAGCAACTGATTACCAAAATAATGAAAATAACTTAGAATAACAGGACTGGAAGAGAACTATGAAAGGCAAGTAGGATCATCTACAGCTATTGCAGGTGTGAAAAGTGGCATGACAATCTGGCTAATATTTTAAGAATGTTCAGTAAGAATAATTCCCTGGCCTGTCTGAGACTTCATCGTCTCCTCATGCCAAAAGAATCCACAGCCTTTCTCCCATGAGTACTTGTATTTTTTGTGCTGGAACAAAATGTGTTTATAATAAACTCGTTTTGCTTCTTTGTGTGCATGAATCACAATTTTTTCATGGTAAGAATAATCCTGCTTTGAACTTAAAGAATATAATTTCAGATCCAGATTTGGAGATATTTTAGCAAGTCACATTTATTCCATTCTGGCAACTGTGGGATCCATCAGGCTCAGCCAACAGCAGGGGGAACACACACCCCTCCACCCTACATACTCCTGCACAGGCAGTTCTTGTAGAGCAGGCTGGGAGCCTATCACACTTTGTCCTGCTGAAAAACAGAAGCCAAAGTGGCAGAAACAAAAGGTGCTGTTGGAGTGACTTAGTGCTCTGATTTCTTTTTGACAGGCTTGCAAGACAATCCTTGGGTGTGTGACTGCAGCCTGTACGAAATGGTCCATTTCCTGAATTTCCAGTCTCCTAACATCGCCTTCATTGAGCCCAGGCTGAAGTGCTTCACCCCGCGGAGCCTTGCAGGAGTCTTCTTCAGCCAGGTGGAGCTGAGGAAGTGCCAGAGCCCCGTGGTGCACACGTCTGTAGCCAAGGTGAAGACCATCCTGGGCAGCACGGTGCTGCTGCGGTGCGGCACCACGGGCGTGCCCATCCCCGAGCTCAGCTGGCGGAGAGCTGACGGCGCCCAGCTCAACGGCACAGGTGGGGTTGGCTGCAGCTTGTCTGCACACGTGCAGTGAGGGAGGCACACCTGCACTAGGGGCAATCCACTCTGTACTGTGATTTTCTATAGATATAAAATTACTTACATGTTGATTCAATATTATCAGTTAAATGTGTGTTACCATGTGTAGGAAGTTGGTTTTGCTTTGTTTCACAGCAATTGTGGTGGTGAGACAAGTCGAGGGATTTTCTGCAAATCTGTTGGAGTTAAAGAAATGAAGTATTTCCAACTGTAGCAGTAAGCTGTTTTCACTTAGTTAGTTATTCAGTCACTGAAAAGGCTTCCCAAAGAATTATTCTATTATTCTATATTCTATCCATGCATTCCATTGCTAATCCATTAGCAAACATCTCTGGCAAAGAGATGTCTGATGTGAATTCAACTGGGATTCAGACCAGCTGTAGAAGAAAATGTAGCAAGCATACAGCATTACTGATACATTAAAAGACAAAAAAAAGCCACTAAACTGCTGAAGGATGCAACACTTCAGTGGGAATGTCCCCAAGGAACCATTCCATCTGAGAGATTGACAAGCTCTCCTGGGGAAAAAGGTGTGTGGAAGAAACCCTGATCACCTGGTCTGAGCACCTTTTCTGTGCTAACCCCTCTGCTGGGGGAAGCCTTCAAACAGACACTGGTTTTGGGACTGATCATGATTTCATTTTCATTCATAAGAATGTCCGGAGCTGTGATTGCAACACTGGTCCTTTAATTTGTGGGGAATTCAGATAACAAACCTTTGCTCTGCTGAAGACAGTTGTCCTTAGCTTTTTGTTCTAGAAGTTTTCAGTTCAGGTTGGTGAATCGTTTCAGTTTCTGAAACAGTTCTGAAACATGCAGTTTTCAGATTCAGGACCTGAAGCTTCTTGCCTCCAGACTGCCCTGAATACTCCTGTATTCTAGTCCTGCCCTGACTTTCACAGAGGATCCAAACCCAGCAGATAAATTGCTTGGTATTGGGTCTGATCTTCAAAGGGTTACAGGGCTCCTTGGTGCACAGAACAGGGAAGAAAGCAATTTTCTTTCACAGCAGTAGCACCATTTGTAATAAGTATAATTTTCTGGGATCTGCACAAGTCATTGCTCTGTTGTGCACAATGTGGAGGATGTAGCAGAGCTGCTCCTCCTAATGATAATGTGTACTCATCATGCTGCAAACATCCCTCCTACACTTGAAAGAGAGCCACCACAAAAAAATAAAACAGGGGATGATTTCCTGAAAGCCTGTGTTGAGTTTACTTTGAGCTACAACTGAGAACGATGTATTTTGTGCCCCATTAATCAGATGGTAGCACCTTTCCATAAAAAGTTGGCTGGAAAGATGGGTTATTTCTCAGCAATGGCAGCTTCTGTGCCAATGCTATAATGTGACTATTTGAAATGCTCGTGTTCTGAGCAGAAAGGAATGAAGAAACAGTCCACAGTCTGTATGTATAGGTAATTGCCATAGGTAGACCCATAGCTTTATGTTTTTTAATATACTCATTCAGTAAATAATTAAACTGAAGAAGTAACTTCTGTTACCTTGTATTTTGCTGCCATTGGAAGGGGCCCTGGTTGCCAAGGCTGGATCATGACCCCAAGAGGGCTTGGGAGAGGTTTGCATCCTCTTACCTTTGCCTTTCAGACACCTCCCTGGTTTGCCTTTCAGCAGGAAAGGGCTGAGACAGCACATGCCCATCCTAAGGAGGCTGCTTAAATAATGAAGAGGGTGCTTTACCCTTCCACGAGGTCCCAACTCTTTTTTTTGGTCTGCACCAATAGAAAAAGGCATAAAAAGCTGGTTTCAGCCTGCAAGTGAATCCCTTCAGCAAATCAACACTCAGCTATGTACATATCATTTGGTGGTAAGGATAAACACCTGCAATAATTAAGCAGTAGAAGGGATATTACGTTTCAATTTTTTACCATATACCCTAGGCTAGTCTGTGTTTATTACAATAAAATCTCCACTGTTTGTATTTTCTTTGCCTCCACAGTCTGCATCAAATGCTTGAATTGATCATGTTGCTGCCTGCTCCTTCCACTCTTTTAAGTATTGCACCTACATAAGAATTTTCAAGCTTTTATTTTTAATGAAAGAACCTTTCCTGTTATGTTTTTAAGCTGCACATCAATTTGGAGGGAATAGCATCAAATTTTTCATATATATTCATTTTGAAGCAGTTTAAATCCTGACCTAATCTAATTACAGTCTTCTTAGATTTACCTTGATTTTGTAATGTTCTTGGTGGCAAGCAGAAATGATGATTCTTTATCATATGTTTTATCAAGCAGAAATTTGGTGACGAGTCTTAATATTTTACAAACATGGAATTAATTCCATTTATTATTGCCTGTAATTTTTCCTGCCTTGCAGTTCACCAAGAGATTTCCAGTGATGGGATGAGCTGGTCTATCCTGGGCCTGCCTGTAGTCTCTTACCTTGACTCCGGAGAGTACATCTGTAAAGCAAAGAATTTCCTGGGGGCAACAGAGGCGTTCATCTCGCTCATCATCACAGACTCAGACTCGGAAAGCACGGATGACCCCAACTCGAGTGCCAAAGGCACGTGGAGCGGGAAGGCCAGCGGGATGGAGGCAGCTGCCTACAATGACAAACTGGTGGCAAGGTACGTTATCACCACCTCCACTGTGCCCACCCTGGGGGCTGGGGCGGGCACCGGAGACAGCCTCCTCCTCCCAGACACGGCGCAAGACAGCAATGCCCAGAACCTGCTGGTGAGCCCCACCACGGGCCAGCAGGAGCCAGAGAGGATGGTGAGGTCTGTCAGGGTCTTAGGGGACACTGACCAGAGCATCACCCTGGCCTGGAAGGCGCCTATGGCAAAGAACACCACAGTGTTCAGTGTCCTTTATGCTGTCTTTGGGGAGAGGGACATGCGGCGGATCAATGTGGAGCCAGGGAAGACCAAGGTCACTCTTTATGGGCTGCTGCCAAAGACCAAGTACATCGTGTGTGTCTGTGTGAAAGGGCTGATCCCCAGGAAGGAGCAGTGCATCATATTTTCCACAGATGAAGTTGTCAGTGCAGGAGGGACGCAGAAGCTCATCAATGTGGTTGTGATCAGTGTGGCCTGTGTCATTGCTGTTCCTCTGACACTGGTGGTCTGCTGTGGAGCACTGAAACGGCGCTGCAAGAAATGCTTTGTGCGAAAACCCAAGGACGTGCAGGAATCCTACGTCACTTTTGAGAGCCTGTCTCCTGGGGCCAAGGCCAAAGGCGTGGAAGGGGAGTACCTGACCAGGCACACCCCTGACGAGTCCAACAGGCTGCTGTCTGCCCGCTCCAGCGTGGACTCGGAAGCCATTCCAAAGACAGAGGGGCAGCCTAACGAGTACTTCTGCTGACCGTAGCCAGCCCGCCCAGCGGGAGCGTGTGGCTGTGTCTGTGACTCTGCTCCAGCACTGCAGGCCACCTGCAGTCTCTGACATGTTCTGGAAGAAGATGCAACAGGGTAGACAGTGCCCAAGCTTTACAGAAACATGCTGCTCACACCACTTGGGGTTGGCTGCTTTGTACCCACTCAAAAGCTTCTATGATAATGGCCTCATTCTCCTGGACCACTTTTTTTTTTTTTTCTCCTGTCAAATGAAGTGTGCACACTAAGTGTGAGGACATTAAGCAACATTTCTGAGTGTGCTGTTTGGTTTTGTTTAGGACCTACTCTGCAATATGCTATGTATTTTATTCTCAGCTCTTTTGATGTTCTTTTGGTTGACAAGCCAGGGGAGTGTTTAGGAATTTTAATAAAAGTACTTATGAAGGTGAAGATTTGAGGGTCTCACCTTTTACATCCCCCATGTTTGCATACAACATGCAGCTTGATGCTTAACAGATCCAGATGTACAGCAACCTTTTCTAATATGTCCGACATATTCACAACTCTATGCTCTGAATTCAGAGAAATGTACAAAGAAAATCAAAATGAAGAGACAAAACCCAATCCACTCCTAAGAATGCATAATAGAGAGTATTTGCTGATTGCATTTTGGCCCTAAACTCTGTTCTAAAGATATGGAACAACAGCAGAGGTCTTTCAGTATCAGTCCTAGCTGGCATTTTGTATCTGTATTGTAATTAGTCGAATATGTTTTATAGCAGCTGTGCTAGATAAAAATCATACAATAGCTTACTTTGCACATGGTGTGTGGTGGTGTAATGTTTTGTAATCATGCTTTGGAAAGCCTACATTAGACAGTTTTGCAAAAATCTCCCACACCAGCCCTGATACTGCTGCCTGTGCTCCTGGCAAAACGTGGTGAGGGCCCACCTGATCAGCCAGGCGCTTGTGACTTGGTCATGGAAAGAAGTTGCAGAGCAGGAGAAAGTGATGTGGTGTCAGACCAGTGGCCATGTCCACGTCATCCATTCCTGACTATGGTCTCAGTGGTGGCAGAGGCTCAGTGCTGTCTTTTGGATTTCAAACATTTTACAAGTTCAAGGACTCTGAAAAAAACCTGTCTAATATTAAGTCTAAATGTGCTTTCCTAGTTTGGGTGAACTGATCAGTCATTTAAGTTCTGCAGCTTCACTGGAATTTGAATCTGAGTGCTTATCACAAAGTAATTCCCAGATGTGTAATTTTCCCCTCAAGTTCCTCATGTAGTAACACTGCATTTTTCTCTTTGTAATAAATATTATCCATGAAGAAAATTATATATGTTCTGCCAAATGTTGAATGGGAAAGATCCAGCCAAGTTGAAATGCTACTGGAAAAAGCTTGCTGAATTGTTCTGAAATGTGTTTGTAAAGTTATTGGAAGGACTTCCACTCACATTCTGGATATGTACGTCCAGTGTGGCTCAACAAAATTCACTGGTTGGAATGGAGCCCTGTATGGATTTTGCAAGTCCTCCTTGTACAGAAGGGTTTCACTTATGTCAGATTACTTGGCCTGATGGAAAAAGCAAGTCATTTGATTTCAACATAAGTACCAGCAACAGGGCTGCTACATCACAAGAGTTTCTGATAGGAATCCCTGTATTTCTTGCATTAATGATAAGGAACTTCTCTTGTACTGGGAGAATTTGTCAATCCCTGTATAAAATAATTCATGCTACTTCTATCATTGGACTGTGTAAATTTTTAGGTTTACAAATAAAGTTTTGTAAAATTATATATTTTAATGCAGCAAATTAACTGATGAAACACAGTACATAATAGATCTATTCCTTATTTATAAAGTTCATTTGTCCCAGCCTGATTAATATTAGAGTCAGGAAGAAGCTGTCTTTCCAGGAGCAGTTTTTGTGCTGAGTTGCAAGGATTGCTGTAGGTAAGCCTGGGTCCTGCCCACACATGCAGCAGGAGCACTGGGCTGTGCAGAACTCAGCCTTCCATGGCCCTGGAAGGGTAAGCTCCTCCAGAACCAAGGCTGCCCTGAGTGAAGTTTTCCTGTGGTGAACGGAGCACACCTACTGCCCAAGGAGTTTCCTTGTCACAGGTCTGCAGGAGCTGGCTGGGAAGCAGCATTCCCTTTTCAACTGACTGGAGACACGAGCTGGGCCATTTGCTGCAGCAGCAGCCCCAGTGAGGAGCAGCTCTCACCTGCTGTGAGCTGGCTGAGGAGAAGGCACCAGCTGGGCCAGCACCAGCACTCTGCTGGTGCTCCATCGAGGGATCCTCCTGGGACATTCACTGTGGATGTGTTCGATTTTACAGACTACTGGATACTTTTTGTACTTTGAGTATAGAGATCCCAAATGGAATAAACATGACTTAGCTCTCATTCCTGTGCCTGCTCTCACTGTCTCATAGCTGAGGCATTGCAGTTTATCATCTCAGCTGCTGCGTTTCAAGACAAGCCTTTCTCTACTGCACTAGTGGCTCACACACAATAGGCAATAGGTTCAAACTTGCACAAACTCTGTCTTGTCTGGCATGGGTCAGAGGAGAAACCCTGTACTTGCTAAATTATGAGTGAAATTTCAAACCATTAAGGAAGCTGATGTGACTCCAAGGCTCTGGGTCAGATTTTCAGTGGTATCAGACATGTAAAGATGAATACCTCACTGGATTTTCTGTTTTGTTGTCATGGAAGGGCTGTTAGGCACCTAGTTTCAGCATGGTAGGGAGCAAACCATTTCTTTCTTGATTAAAGTCAATTCTTAAGATGTGCTGCAAGAACCAAAGCAAACATCTGCTATTGCACTCCTTTTTTAACAAGCTGGGACTGCATATTACCATGCCCACTAAACCATATTATGTCAACTCATTTTTTAAACACTTTGATACATGAGCTGTCTGAAACACCCAGCTGCAGCCTTCAAATGCTTATGTCCTGCCCAGCAGTGATTTCTAACACTGAAAGCTGTGGCAGAGGGACTAATTGAAAAGCATCAGCCCAGACTTAATTTCTTACAAGAAGAAATGTCATTCCAAGATGGAGTTTGACTCCCCAGCCATAGCTGGCAGCACACCGTGGGTGATCTCTTGGCATTTGCTTTGGCAATCAGCGCAGTCTCATAAACTCCAGAGTAGAGACACTGTCTCTGTGGAGATTTATTTTGACAGCTTGAGTTTCAGACAGCTTGTTCTGCATTTTGGCTTCAGCCAGGATGCCACATGATGTTAAGAGAGCAGCTGAACTGAGTGGACATCTGCTGTCACAATAGTGACCATTAAATTTACAAGCAGGCATAAACTGGGCTGAATTAAAAAGGCAGCAAAATCCCAGACTAGTAGGGAACATAAGCATAATGACTGTGGGGGATTTATTTCCCTTATTTCCTCCTCCCCTCTTTCTCCTCCCCCTTCTCTACACCCTAATTCATCTGACTTTAGTAAGTGATTCACCACTGGACTCTCAGGTTAATACTGAACCTTCTGAGTCCACTTAGAGTTTGGATATATTTAGATAAATGGCCTCTCAAGCAGCAAATAAATTCCAGCCTGAAAACAGCCAGAGCATTGGTCCATGGTACTGACTAACATCACTCTTTGAAAAGGCATTTTCCAGCCCTGTAGAAGATAGGTGGGACTGGCAGGAATCCTCATGTGTGGAAAGGAAAACAACTGCAGTTCTTTTCTATTGTTTTTTCTGTTATCAATTCATTTATTTAAAGTGAAGTATTTCTAACAGAAAAGCCTGGATATCATTTTGCTTCCTGCATCCCAGGACATTGGGCATTGTGCACCTGTTCTGGGCCTGGTGATATACATGGAGGGAAACTCTAGAAGTTTATAAACCTGTAAATAAGTAACACTTTTCATGATAGATTTTTTGAAGATGTGACTTAGCTGCCACATACTTTAAGACGCTCCCCACGGGCCATGAAGGGGGGTGGGAAGGTGGCAAAGAAGGGCCCTTCCTTTCAAGCAAAGCAGCTTTTGGGCCTTAAAAGTGGTGAATCCCTGCAGCTGTCCCTCCTGGTGCCACGTGTGCACTGCCAAAGCATCCCCACCCAGAACCTCTGGTGCCATGTGTGCTGTCTCCTGTCCCCCTGCCTTGAATCCCAGGCACTGATGGCTCCATCCCTCGTGGCTCCCACCTGTGCAGAGTGACTGACCACGATCTGCAGGGGCTTCAGCCACAGGGATCCCACACAGATCCCACTGATCCCACCACAGGGACGTGTCCCATCCCCTCTACAGCTGAACACATCAAGGCACTGATTTTCTTCTGCCACTGCTGGAAGCTTTCTGTTCCCAGGCCCTGCAGCCCACACGGGGGCAAACTCCAGGATTTGCTCCTGACACAGAGGAGTTTTCTAACTAACTACATCATAAATAGTTTGTTACTGTTATTGCCCGTTGTAGAGGATAAAATGAAATTTTATTACAGTAAAATTATATTATTATGGGTATCATTATATATTATACTATTATATAGAATTATTTGTGATTTTTATACCTTGTATTATTTTATTATTGTAAAATTATATTTATCATTATTGCAAAGTGTAAAAATATAAAATTTATTAGGGAGTATTTTTATGGCAGACCACAGAAAGAGACCAAAGGCACTGGTGATTGTGGCATTTGCTAGGTGAGAGTGGGTGTCCCTGAGTCCCTCTGCTTCAGTGGCTGATGGATGCCAGGGAAGGACACATCCTTGTTGCTCCTGCAACATCCTCAGTTCAGCCAGCCAGCCCTGCTGATGGGTGTCCCCTCTAGAGCTTTGGTTACACAGAAAGTGCACCAGGACTGTGTGCCTCAAATGACAGGGGCTGCAGTGGTGCCAGCCACACTGCAACAGCAGCAGCTTCACCAAGAAACTCCTCAGCAGCCACCACCCCCCCAGAGGAGGATTTACAGCTGCTGCATCTGCTGTGCCACAGACCAGCAGCCCTTCCCCTTCACTCCCCACTCGCTGATGTTTGAATACAGGGCAGTTGTTGAAAAATCAAAGACTGCACCATGGACAAATAAGGAATATTTCAGCTAAAAAACCCAAACCATAAAAATCCCAGATGTTTGTGGTTATCTGTGAGGCACTGTCAGCAATAGCATCCTCCACAGGCCCACTCCTTGTGGCCTGCTCCCTGTACATGGGGGACAGAAACAGAGCACTGTATCAGTCCCCAGAAGTTTCCCCACCAGGTCATTTTGCTGACTTGCCATGAAATAAAAGCTCCTGTTGATTTAAACACTGCAGGATCAAGCCTGTGTCTTCTCTAGGCTGAAAGCAGCACAAGCCTGAGAGCCACATATAGCTCTAAGCTGCCACACTTTAAATATTTTTCTATCCTGGTCCCATAGGTTAGAGGTTAAGCAGGTTCAGGCTAATCTCACTTGGTGACCCAGCGTCACACACACGGGCAGGGAGGTGCAGCCCTTTTCCCAGGCATCCTCCCGTGCCAGCTGCAGTGAAGCCCATCCACACTAGATGGCCCCAGGAGAACGCACCATAACTGAAATCTGCTACTTTGGATTACAAGAGATCGATACATTTTGTTACTCAAAATCCCTTCCCAGAAAGGCTTAGTTTTTCAGGATGACTGAAAGGTAGTCAGCACGTGCCTTATGAGGGAAGCCAGAGAACAGCACTGGAATTTCTATTTATACAAAAGAGATTGACTTCCAAAATACTCTTGTCAGAGAAACCCATGGCCTGGCCACAGGGATGTTGCTATTTGCACTACCAACGTGTAAGGACTGAGCTACAGTGTGGAGGAGGAGTAGTTTCAGAGGAAAAAGCTGCCATGCTGATGCTTCCATGCTGTAACATCCCAGCTTGGGGAGCAGGTTTCACACTCACCATGAGCAGAACACACCCTGCACAGACTGTGGGCAGAGCTAGGGGGAGGATGGACTGTGCAATGGGGCACTATGGCAAATTAGACCTGTGAAGTCTGGCCCTTACCGTGGCTTTCTGCCTGGATAAAAACCATTAAAATAATGGAGACAGACACAGACCCTGTGAAATAAAAAAAAAAATAATAAAATTGGCCTGGTTAATTATCAGCAAGGGCTTGGCAAAAGAAGTGGTTTTGGCTCCATCTTCATATTCCCAACCAAATAAATATGTCTGTCATAATCCCCTCAGCTGGAGGAGAAATGCCAAGAGTGGTCCTGGGGGTGGTTTTTAGCATTTGGACACAGACTGAGAACCACACTCCATGTCTTCCTTAGGGCTGGGTCCCCAGCAGGATTTATTTCTGCGTCAAGGAAGATTACAGCTAATAGGATTTGCCTCTTGGAGGCTGTTGGCATGTTTGGTGCAAACCCCTGCACAGTGCTTTCTTAAAGGAGAATATGGACCCTGTCTGTCATATTTTTCTTCTTCTTCTGGCCTTCCACAAGATAAACCCATCTGTTTCATCTTGCATCACAGGATGCTCTTGTTCTCAGGACAGCTTTGGAAGGTAAGAACACTGTTCCCCCTGATGTAGCACCAGTGAAGTGGCTCAGACAGCCCCAGTAGGAACTTGCTGACGATGAGAGCACCAAAACCAAGCAGACTGATGCATCAGAGTGCCACCTCTAGTACTTGAATTGTGCTGTCTTGAGCATAGAATGAGATTTCTCTTTTTTTTCCCTGAGTTATGTAGTTACATACACAGCCATTTTTATGACTTAACTGCATTCTTAATGGCAAAATTGGTGTAAACCTCAGGGATGGATGGGTGGATGGCTTATACATGCCCTATATACAACACCTTATAATTATTCAAGTGCTTGTAGACCTGCATAGGGAACGGGTTTATTGGCCTCAAACTCAGTGTGTGACCTGGAAAATGTTCTGGTTTCCTCCCTAGGAGTTTGCTCTGCATGTCTGCACTGCTGAGGCAGATCCCTGAAAACATCCCTCAGGATATCCGGAAAATTAGAATAGAAAATTCTCACCTAACAGAATTGCCTCGTGGGTCTTTTGAGAATGTTAGTGCCTTGGAGTATCTGTGGCTCAATTTTAACAACATCACAGTGATGCACATCAAGAGCCTGGAATATCTGCCAGCTCTGAAGGAGCTGCGCCTGCAAGGGAACAAATTAAGTTCGGTGCCATGGACAGCATTTCAAGACACCCCGACTCTGAAAATCCTGGATCTGAAGCACAACCGGCTGGACGTCCTTCCAGAACACGCACTCCGCTACCTGCCCAACCTGACCTATTTAGATCTATCCTCAAATCAGCTTACCATCATATCCAGGGATGTCTTCTACAACTGGCCCGTCTACCAGAGAAGCCAGAGGACGGAGGGGCCGCTAGAAGCTCTTTCCAATGCTGTCCTGGCCCTCCATGACAACCCCTGGATCTGCGACTGCCGCCTGCGGGGATTTGTCCAGTTTATCAAGTCTGTGGGCCCACCTATTATTCTGATGAATTCCTATTTAACTTGCTCAGGCCCAAAATTCAGGACAGGGAAGTTTTTTCACGAAGTGGAGCTTAACAGCTGCACAAAGCCCCTGACCTCAGCCCTTGACACCAACCTGACAGTCCCAGCGGGGTTAAACATCACCCTGACCTGCTTTGTGCAAGCCAGCCCCTCCCCGGCTGTCTGGTGGACCTATGCACTCAAACTTTTAAGGGCATTCAATGGTAAGCAAAGCTTTTTTTTCTTCTTCCTTTTTTTTTTAATTAAAAATTTATGCTGCACTATCTTACTTACAGAGGTCTGCAGGCCATCAGAGTCACCACAGCAACCCAGTCCCTTTAGAGCACCACAGTTATTGTGGTGGCAGTAATCCAAATGATCTTAATCATCCTGTGCATCTAAGCACATCTGACCAGCATAAGAAGAGCTCTTCATGCAGGACATCAGTCAGTGATGAAAGGAGCATGGCCTCATTTTTATACAATTATCTTACCTGGGGATTTTAAGCAGCAGTTCTCTCCTCATGATACATGATGTAAGAGCTACTGATCTTATATTAGTTGTACATATTTAATAACTACATAGTTACCTAAATATGCATGTATATTTACTATATATGATGTACCACATACTTTACTATATGTCAAATACTGCATATATATTTGCACACATTCTGTATAATTATGTGCACATAGATGTGTTTGTATGAGCCCACACCCATATGCACAGACTTGTATATTCCTACACTATTCCCATGTATTCCCTCCAGAAATACCACACAAACCACAAAACTGTGCAGCCCTGTTTCCTGTCTGTCCATTCATGTTCTGAATGCACTGAAACAGAGGTTCTTGTTTTCCTGAAGTCATGCTCATTTATATTCTTTAGCAAAGGTGTCTCAATACGAGACCTTTTCCTCTTCCTCCCAATCCGTCCACCTCATGTTTATTTTTACTAAGACCCTTCAATAGGACAAGTTGCTATTTTCATCAGGTAAGGGAATAAGACATACAGGCAGCCAGCACACAGGCTCTGTGTCCCTAATAAGCCAGCTAACTAAATAGGATAGCATTAGCCCTTAATCCTGGGCTGATATTTGCTTCAATTGTAGCGCTGTAGCAGCACTTGTGTCTTTCCACAAGCACATGCTGATTAATTACACACAGTTTCTCCTCAACCACAGCCACACACCTCTGTTTGGGTAGATGAAAGGGTTTCACACTGTTCTTAAAACCACATTTCACTTCCAGCCCAATGCTTTCTGGCTCCAAACACCTATTTTCATCTCAGCCTCTTGAGACTGACAGTTTTAATCCTAACAGAGAATGGAGTTTGTGTCCAAAATGTAGGTGTGCCTCCTGAGCGCCTCTCCTGGCCTGCCCTGACCGGAGAACGCTGATGGCAGACGGGCACCCTCAAATGAGCGAGCCTCTGCCCACTGAGTTTTCTCCAGCTGCTTGTACTGGGTCAGGGGTCGGACACACTCCATGCCGCCCTTGCCTGGGTGTCCCGAAGCGTTTATTGCCAGTCAGACAACACTTTGCTGTCAGCTCTGTGGGGTTTGGCGTTGTCCTGTGCCCCTCTTCCTTTCTCCCCGGGCGGGGCCCACACCGGCCTCGGCGCTGGCACGGCGGCTCCCCGCTGACCCCCTCACCTCTGCCCGCAGTGTCCACGGAGCCCATCAGCGAGGACACCGTCCGCTCGGAGCTGCTGATCCCGGCGGCGCGGCCCGCAGACGCCGGCAACTACACCTGCACAGCCGCGAACTTCTTGGGCAACACCTCGGTGGCCATCAACCTCCGCGTGGTGGCCCCGTGGGCGTCCACCACGCCCCGCGGCTGGGCGCCCGCGGCCCCCGCGGAGCCGGGCGCTCACGTGGAGGTGCGCATCGCCAAGCAGACGGTCTACGGCATCACCCTCGAGTGGTTCGCGGCGGCGGCGGCGGCGGCGGAGCCGGGGGAGACCTGGTACACGCTCCTGGTGGGCCGCTACGACGCCGCCCAGAAGGACACGATCTACATCGGGCCCGGGGTGAACACCTACTCGGTGACCGACCTGCTGCCCGCCACCAAGTACGAGGTGTGCGTGGCCGTGCGCAACCAGGCCCCGCGCAAGGGCCAGTGCGTCGTGTTCGTCACGGGCAGCGACGTCAGCCAGATGGAGCAGCGCGAGAAGCTCATCCACATCGTGGTCATCGTGTGCGCCATGGTGCTGGCCGTGCCGGCCGGCATGTACGCCTGCACGGCCGAGGCGCTGCCCGGCTGC